>RJWT010049575.1:0-10981 GCA_004365215.1 Cuniculus paca | reverse complement strand
TATTTGTCTCCTGGGGTTGCCGGCCAGTGACCCAGAGTGTGTTCTGTTTTGGGCACAGTCAGTGTTGAGGGTGTGATGGTTTGAAGCCATAAAATGTAGGATCCTTGACAAAAAGGTGTGTCAACTTATCTTCACATCTGTCCTGTTCTCTTGGCCCCAGTGTGAGCAGTCCCATCTCATGAGAGAACATGAGGATGTCCAGGAGCGAACAACACTTCGGTATGAGGAACGCATCACGGAACTCCACAGCATCATTGCTGAACTCAATAAGAAGATAGACCGATTGCAAGGCACCACCATCAGGTACTTGGGTTCCAGCCAGCTCCCTCTTCACCGGCCTGTCCAGTTCTGGCCTGGATGTTGCAGTCCTTTGAATTACAATGATGCTTTGTAACTAAGACTTTCGCAGTTTGTAACACACATTTTCTTTGCTTTCTTAATCCTTGGCTTTTACCTCTGTTCTGTTCTGATTTTGATCTTTGTGATAACTCTGGAAGGTAGACAGAAAAGGAGTTACCCTTGGCTTATTGATAAGGGTAGAGAATCAGAAGCTGTGTGAAATACTTTATTAGTACAGTCTAAGTGGAGCCCCCTCTGTGCCCCTCTGTGTTAGGTGGTGGCCCTGTGATCTCTTTCATTCACCATGTCTACTCCAGATCTATGCACTCTGTGCCTCCCTTGCAGATTTTAAAACATTCATGAATGTGGTTTATAACTTAACATCATGTGGATTTCCATTTAATCCATTAATATTGAAGGTATCTTAAATTGTTTATCACTATTGACTTATCCTCTTACCAAACGCCTAAGGCCATGGGATGGGGGACATGATTAGAGCTATCATTTTATTTTTCAGAAATCTGGGACTTGAGAAATAGTGATGCCTTACAGTTACACTTAGTTGAGGGTGCAGCTGGTGCGAAAACCCAGATACGTCTACCTTTACTTAATTTTCTTCCCATGGAAGCAGCTGTAAGGGATGGGACTCTGCCTCCCTCGCTTATCAGTCGAGTGGCCCCCGTGCCTGCTGCACACACTGCTTCATTGGTGGCGTCTATCCTGTTGCTTAGAGAAGATTCCTGAGCCAAGGATGAGAGTGTTCTTATCTTCCTAGTGGTGCTCGGGGAACAGCCCTGAGGAAAGCAAGCGGTCGGCGCCTGCCTTATTAGAGAAAGGGCGCTTTGTTTGCCGAGTGCTTGTGCACACCATAATTAAGAGGCTGAGAGGCTGTTGCTTGAAATTCTTCCTCCAGAAATCCTAGGTCAGAGGAAACTTTGGGTGCATTTTGTTCCAACTCAGAGAGTCACAGTAATGATGGGGCTTCTCAATGAGGTTATTGAGGGGCATCTGTTTTCTGGGTAAATTTGTGGAAAAATTTGCACTGCACTGGAGCCACTCAATAAATTTCATATTCTAATTTAGAACTTTAAGGCTTTTAAATTGTATCCTGCTCTTCAGAGTGATTGTAGGTTAGAAATACACGAGCAGAAAAGAATTTTCAGCCCAAAGAAATGGTTATAGCAGATTTAAAGGAGCCTAACCGAGGACATTGGCAAATTTGCAGTTTCCATTAAAACTTGTTACACTTTCAAACACTTGAGAAGGTGAAATCAAATGGACTCACTGAGTTGTGAAAAAAACCGCTTCACATATCACCTGGAAAACTCAATTTCAAGATGTTTAAATTAAATGTAATGGCCAAACTGCTGCACCTTAAAATGCAGTGAGCTCCTTGACCATAAACATTTATTGGTGCCCCTTATTTAGAGGAAGATTGCATCTGTGCACATGTCACATTAAATCCTGCCAGTTTTCATGGTGCGACTGAGCTGGCCCCTTTTCCGGGGACACTGCAAGGCTATGAGATGGGTAGATATGGGGGCCAGTGAGACAAGGCTCCTCATGTCTGCTGCCTTCTGCACTCTAGGAGCGTCCTGGGCCTCTTGCTCCACAGAGATGACTCTGCTGGAGGAACCAGGTCTGTACCTTGGATGAGCTCTCACTGCCTGCCTTACCTGAGATCCAGACAACTTATACTACTCAGGTCCTGCTAAAGCCAGTACTACCTTCCTTGGAGACTTTTTTGTCACTTCACTCTGGGCCTGAGTTAGGAACTTCCTGGAGAAGTTGAGAATCCTTAATAAAGGAACAGCGGAAGCTATGAAAGCTATTGTGTATCCATACTTAAGCAACATCGAAGTGCTTAAGGGAAGCAAATAACAATCTTACAGTTTAAAATGTTATCTCAGGCCCCATTCAGAGAAGCAAGGCCCTTCTGTGACTGCCCTAGAAGATTTTCCATTTTCTATAACCACAGGACTAATGTAGCCAAGGATCACACACTGCAGGTTGCTGAACTACAGTGTAAGTTCAATTAATAACCACATCAGATTTCTTAGGTAAGAGTTAACTAGTAATAGGAAGAGATGAAATGTTGAGAATTCGGGACATTTTAGATAGATTCAGATGCGCTGTAGTAGTACCTGCAAATTACAAACCCTGCAGAGCCTCTCGTCCTGCGGAAGCGGTCCCCACCCCTATCTACTGAAGTTACTCACACCTCATGTGGAGATTCTGTGACAGTCTCCTTCCACACCACTCCTGCTTCATTCCTCTTTAAGGACCAGAAGTCACCAAATTCTACCATACCCCAGAAGATAGTAGAAAATCCAACCTGGAAAGATACAGCTAAAACACCAAAATATTTGAGGATTTTGTTAGATTATATTAATAAAAACTTGAAGAGTTATGAGATGTGATCAAAATAGAAGGTGAATGTTGAGATTTTAGAAATGTATTACAGTAAAAGGTACATTGCTTTTAATCCTCACAGTACTCCCTTCTTTGGCCGCTCTTATTCCATCATTCTTGCCATTTTCTTGAAGAAATTCTGGAAGTCCTCTTTCATGAATGCGTATACCAGGTGCATATGATCAGAAAGTTCACTGAACACTGCTGCCATGTGCCATCCCAGGGAAAGTCGGGCTCGTGAAAACATTACAGCGCGTCCTCATCCACTTTATTCTCTGGGTCTGGCACTGTGCAACTTCTAGTTCTTCACCCTTAGTTAAAATGGCTATGAAAGGTAAGCGTTTTGGGTCAATTCAGGACATTGAGGTAGCCATGACAGTGCAACTAAAGACGCCTGCAGAAAAGGACTTCCAGGACTGGTGCGCACAGTGGTGAGAATGATGAGATAAATGTGTTTGAAGCAAAGTGAGGAATGCTGTGAGGGGGATTCACTGCAACATGTCTTTCACTTTTAATTTATGAAAAAAAAAAGCAACCTGCATTTACTATAGTTTTTAGTCATACCTTGTATGTCGAAATTAGAATGTATGGGTTCTACAACAGAATGGAAAGATTATAGTGAGATTGATGATGCATTTATTGATGACTATTCCTACCAGAGTCTGATTTTTAGCTGTAGCGTTTTGGTTAATTTAAAACTAGGTTCAGTGGAAAACTGCATTAAGTGATGTTGAAGTTGGGCATGGTGTTGCATGCCTATAATACCGGCAGTCTGGGAGTTTTGAGGCAGGAGGATCACAAGTTTGAGTCCAGCCTACGCAGTGTGGCAGCTTAAAAGATCCTGTCTCTAAATAAATAAAACGATCTAGGGGTAACTCAGGGCAAAGGTCCTGGTTGGGTTCAAGTCCAAGAACTACCCCCCTCCCAAAAAAAAGATGACTTCAAAGACTTAGGGTGTTGGGACTGTTGGGCAAGGGAATGACCTGATTAAAATGAGGTTTTTGGTGCCAGTGAACTGCTGGCATCAGTGTGGACTTGATTACTGTATTATTGGCCAGTAGGACACAGTGGCAGTCCAAAAGTTTTGACCTGTAGGGGTCTTTGCTACTGGCTAAAATCAGCATGTTTGCATAACTGACATAAATGGGCAGCCTACACAAAATTTTTTGCTGTATGTAGTAGGGAGGATTCTGGGCTGGTGCTGGGAGACTTGACTTAGTATCATAGTGGAGAACCACGGTTTCTTACCCAGTTCCCTTACCTGGCGCAGTGGAGGGATAGTTCCAGAAGATTGATGTCATTATTGTTGCAATTTGAGAATTAACTGTGGCCAAGAGAGTGTGTGAGGTCGGTCATTGAATAATCAAAAAGGGTAGACCCCGGTGGACAACTTCTGTCCCTTGGCACCCTACCAACCTTCTCTGTATTGCCCCCAGACCCCAAGGGGTCCTGGGCTCTGAGTCTCCTTTCCATACTTTCTTACCACGTGGGTACAGCACACAGTCATAGCTCTGCCGATGAACTGTACCCCACATTTGCCTGAAGGTAGAAAGGAGGCAGGAGCCCTTCTCTGTAGGCCATGGTGGTAGCAGGCACCGCACAGATCGACAAGCCATGCAGATATGTGCTTCTTCCTCCACTGGCCCGACTCTAGAGCTGTGCCGGGTACAAAGGGTGCAACAGTATTCTGATTTTTGAGACCACAGCTGTGTGGCCAGTCTTAGCTCCTGGTGGCCTCCACCCACCTTTCTTTCTCTAACCTTCTAGCCATTCTGCAAGCTTGGAGCTGCCCACATTGCTTTGTACTTGAATCATCTAGTGTAGTTTGTTTTCCTAACCAAATCCTGCATAATGCAGCCTTAATCCTATCTTCTAGAAATAAACACTGAACATAAATGCTCTAAAAATTTTTATTCATGAACATTTTAAATAAACTGGATTATGCAATACACACTGCTTTGTAATACATACTTTTTCACTTAAGCATGTGTTATGAGTGACTTTTAAAAAATGTTTTTCTTTGATTTGGGAAGCTTATATATTAGGATAGAAGATATTAAAAAATGCATCAATACCTCACTTTGGAACTAGAGAGAAAAAAAAATATCTAGCAAATCAAGCATGAGTTCTTCTTTTTCCCCTAAGGAGATTATTATCTTTTCTCTTAACCTACTCTTGCAACATCCGCCTGTTACTGCCAGCTGTCGTGACTCTCGCGAAGGGTCTTCTCTCTGTGCCTCATTTCCCATGTGCTTGCTAGCTCATTGTTGTCTGGCTTCTAGCCCCAGCAATTTCCCTAAACCCCTTTCCCAATGGACTGAATTCTGTCTTCTCTTCCCCACCTCAATTCATCTGTTCATCACCAATTTGGTATTATTTCAAAATTGGCCTTTGGGAGATGCTTTTGTTAGTCATAAAGGTGTGGCCCTCATGATGGCTGTTGTCCACATAGAAAAAGATACCGGAGAGGAGAGCCGTGTGTGCCCTCTGTCCTCCCACGTGATGACGGTGAGAAGGCAGCCATCGCCGTCCAGGGAGGGGTCCTCTCCACAAGTGATCTCGCTGCCTCCTGCTCTTGAACTTCACAGCCTCCAGAGCTATGAGAAGATCAGTTCCGTTGTGTAAGCCAGCCAGTCTGCGCTGTTTTAGTTCGGGAGCCTGAGTGTACCATTGGTCTGTCCTCCCTGCCTCCTTCCTTCCTTCCTTTCACCCTTCCTTTTTTTGTGGTGCTAGGGATCAAACCCAGGGCCTCCTGCATGCTAAGCGCGTGTTGTACCACTGAGCCAAACGCTGAGTCCTCTGTCAGTTGCTTCATTGAAAAATCCAGCATTGTTTTTTTTGTGACTGATTCCTTTCTATAGCATTTGACTTAACCCTAACACTTCCTTCTTTCCTGATGTGCTCTTTAAATCTCAGGACCCAGCAGGTCCTGGATGAATGTTTTCCACTCTCCTCAAGAGCTGTCCTCAGCCTTGGCCCTTATCCTCCTCAGCACCTTTCACTGGAGTGGCAGCAGGTGGGACCGTGTCCCATCAGATACCATCACACCTGAGGTCTGTCTGATGCCTAAGCTTTTAGGGCTACACAGGAGCCTGGACTTTCTATTGGTTTTTGAACTACAATTTGACCCCATGTGCTGTGTCTCAAACACAGGATAACCAAAACCTCTTTATCTTCCAGCAAAACATGTCATTCTGATTAAGTTATGGCCTGACAAGTAAAATATAATGAAATAAAAATAAAACCAAGAAAGAAAAGTCTTATTTCTTTCTGCCTTTTCTTTCTATGGTATGCATAAACTCTCATTCAATATATTCAGCTTCTTGTATGTGGATCTTTTATCAGATCTTATTGAAACAAGGACGGATTATTACATCCTTGGAAGAGCATTTCAAAATCTCATTTGTTCAGTTATTCACCAGAATGCTTGCAGATGAGTCTGACTTTGCTCTATGCCAGTGGTGGTGAACCCACATCCTGTGTACTGTAGCTGACTGTTACTGAAAGCTCAAAAAGGTTTGCCATCACTGCTCTGTGCTATGTGGGAGAATAAGAGGAGGCAGAACAGAAGCAAAAATGTAGACTTTACTCATCCCTTGCTTCCTCTGTTAGCTTTTTTAAGAGACCTGAAAGGAATGTATTTACCACCTATATCTAAAATATCTTTCTTCATTAAAATAAGCTTAGCCATTTCCGCACAAGTCTGTATTTAATTGTAAGAAACACAGTGTAGTTCAACCAAAACTGCACCAGGTCAAGTATGCTGGGTTCACTAACCTCAGTCCACGGACAGCTGTCAAAACAGACAGACATGACCACCTGGCTCATCTCCCCAGTTCATGACAACTCAATGAAAAGATGTGATGCGCATCCTCAAATAAAGGACATCTGAGGATGGCCAATCATGTGACATTTTGTCAAGAGTGGTTTGACTCCATAGTACTTCAGCCTGAAGTTTGGAAAGCATGACAGTGATACTTCCATTAACCTTTCACTTTTCAGATTAAATCATTTTACCCCTACCCAAGAAAATTGAATCTTTAAAAGTAAGCAAAAGCAATAACAAGTCTTTTCCCTAGGTCATAGTATTACTGTTGTTTCATTGATACAAAGCTTAGGAATTAGATTGTGCTACTACTAGCTAGTTGCATATTGTTGTATAAGTTTTGATTTTCTGATTTTAAAATAAAAGTATCAATCCTGGCTTAACAGGTCGTTCAGATCCCTTCCTATCTGCCAGCTGTAACTTTTCTGCCACTGTTGGTCATCACAGAAGCGTGTGCACAGTCTAATGTCTGCCTGTGTAGAAAATTTTTTTTCTGTTTAAGCTAGTAGCAAGTTTAAACAGTGCCTAAATAAAGCAGCTTGGAGGCACTTCACAGATGCTCACAAGTGAATGAAGTCATGTACATTTACAATCCTGTGAGTTGGAGAGAGACACTTGAGAAATTTGTGATCCCAGTATTATGCAAAGTCCACTACAGAATATAATCATCAACATTCATCAGTTTGTCTTGGCTTTATTTTTTGTGTCTTACATGGCAACTGTTTGGGATTTTTTTTTTTCACATTTTTCCTCTTTTCCATCAACAAAGTTAGCATTAGATATTTTTAGGGGGTATTTTACCCTCCCCCCCAGATAGGAGTTGAAATAAATACACCAAAAGGCAGGGAACAGTAAAGTCATCTTGAGAAGCTGGTGCTGTGTCCTCAGCAAGTTCCCTTCCCAGTAGGTGACTCAGGTCTGTGCAGAGCAGCTCTGGATGTTCAACTCAGAATCTTCTGTTTGAAAAACCCCTCTGGGCTACCGGAGTGTTTCTGACCTATTCCATTGCCCGTGATGGACCAGTGCTTCTGAATGATAGAGAAAACTCCATCAGGAATCTACTACACACACTGCAACCACAAATTGTCAGTTTACGAAGGGCCCTGACAAACCGTTTCTGTCGTATTTCCTGTTCTAGATTGCAAACTCTTTTCAGGAATGATGCTGATGGGTGATGATAAAGATGCAACTTCATGATTTTTTTTAACTGAAACTGGTAGAAAAGAAACAGTAGGATTGCCCACAGCTTCTAATGTGTAGGCTCAGTTTAACCTCCGTTACTTATGCCACAGAATTTTCTCTGATCTTCATGCAAGATAGCTTTCCACCTCTTAATTACTATTTCCTTTCTTTGCCTGTGTTGTTTCTGTTTCAGAATATGTATTATGGTTACCACAGAAGAACTTTCACCAGGGGTTGTTATCCACTAGAATCGGGAGAGCAGGCTTTCATTGTCCTGTTCAATGAATTGGTCAGGTTCTCCATTGGTGAATATGAAAAAGTGCTGTTTATTTTAGGGCAGAAACGAGAAAAGGAAAAAAAAGGCAAAAGAAGTACTCAAGGAGACAAGGGTGCTTCAGAAGAAAAAGAGAAGGTCTTGCCGTGCAAGCAGAATGGATCACTGCAAAAATGAGAGGGCAGTGCATAAAGTCAGCGACTGCTGTCATTTTATTGCTTCTTTGATAGTTAACCAGGTGGTCCTGTTTGAGCGTGTGCTGGAAGATTGGTGTCAGGTGCTAAGCTCCACTTGTTCTCATGTCAGAAGATTGGTACCGAGTGCAGGGCTCAGCTTGATCTCGTGTCAGGCTTGGGTGCTGCAGTTGTGCACCATGGTTATTAAATCTCTCCAGTTGGCAGGTTGCACCCAATGGCTCCAGCCACATTCCCATGTCCTGGTCTCCTACTTCAGGATCAGTGTGCTTGTGTTAACCCTTTCCTGTGGGGTCCAGGATACAGAGACTCGACACTTTTTTCCTCCGTTGTATGTTTTCACACAAGACCTTAGTAACATTTATTCTTGTCCCTGAATTCTTTGACTTTTCACATGGTAATTTTATTTCTACAGTCTAACTCTAATTACTTGTTTCCTGCTGTATAATACATTCTCCTTTTGATCAAAACTGCCCTCTCAGTGAGCAGCCTGAGCACTGCTCCAGGCTCCTGTCCCGTGCTCATTTTGTTGCTCCTCACCAAGAAACACGAAGCTCCTCCTGGTCTTTGCATGTGTTCTTTCACCCTCGTGGCTCACCTGAATTCTACTGCAGACTCATCCGGAGTGCTACTCCCTCAGAATTCCCTGGTCACTGCCCACCAGCAGCCCCAGATGCAGCTCCTGTATCCACCCCCAGCATTTCTTGTAGGTTAGAATTGGTCATAACATTTCTGTCTCCTACAACACAGACTCCACCCAGCTTTGCTTTCTTGTCCTTTTCTTGGCCCTCATCTGCATTGAATGAATGTCTTCAGTTTACATTTCATGGGACCACAAGCCTCATGCCTGTGATCACATTGCTAATGTGGTGTCATTCTCCTCCTATGCTCTGACCCTGTCAGGGGATGTTGTGCGACAACAGCTTCCTTCCACCTCTTCCCTGTTCACTTCGTAAAGCCCATTCTAGCAATCCCTAGAAGTAATTGAGTACAAAGCAGGAAATTTAGCAGAAACTATGTTTTGGAATCTGCCCAACCAGAAAGGTTTAAGGTGGCTATTAAAAATTTTTGCAAATGTCATTTGTACGAGAGAAACAACAGCAGCATTTATCACTCACTTTCTTAGCTATAAAACAGTCTCAGCTACACTGAAGCTGATTACATTGGTCATGCAGTAAAGATAATTTACTCATCATACACAAAGTCTCTTGTTAACTAAAATCAGGATCTTAAGTGCTGACTGAAAGGAGACCTGATATATCCCTGCACAAACAATTACCCTTTAGAACAAAAAGGCACCTTCTGAGAGTACTTTTTAATTGTTTTCTTTCCTAAACCTAATTGTTGTTGACTTCTGCATATGTCTAATAATTAACGTATTCATAGAACATTAACCTTTTTCTCCTTTACCACTCCCATTTTAATTCATATATTTCATGACTGGGGGCTTTATATTTGTTTAAAGCCTTCCTGGTTTTCTGAATGGCTTTTGTTTAAAGTACCTTATAAAACAGGGGTTCATTTATAAAGCAGCTGAGTTGTTTTCCTGGGAGAATGTTGATTTCTGTAGAGAATCAAGCACTTTGGAGAGGTCCTACATTTCTGACACAGAAATCTCTCTCCCAAGACCCTATGACTACTCAGCATCTCCATCTTCTTAAAACCCAAGAATGTAGACCTCCTCAAATGAATCTGTTTCTTCACACATCCCTTCCTGGGAATTCAGCAGATTCCAGTGGACTTTCCACACCACAGGTAAATCCCCAGATGATATTTTCTTCTGGCTCACTTGTAACATCAATGACTGAGAATAACTTTTGCTTTTTCTCTGTCTGTATCCATTATGTGTGTGGTGATTGTGGTGGTATGTGAGGAGGCAGTGTGTGTGCTTTGAAATCGAAAATTCTGAACTTGCTCAACTCGTTAATAGTACAGTTCAGAGACCAAAGGTTGCAGGATCTGTGCAGAGGATGTGTGCATGTACAGATGAAATGTGGCTGCATTTCTGTGTTGCCTTCCTGCTAGCAGATACAAATGGGAGGAAATGGGCATAGAGTGGTACTGTCACTCACTGTTTCCATTTCTCTTCTTGCCCATCCTCTTTCCCTGCCTCCTAACTCTACTCTCTTCAGGGACAGTAAGTATGGTTATTTCTTAGATGTGCTGATGTGTGCACCTCCTAAGGGTCCAGTTTGATCAACTTACATGAGGTGTTGGTTTCTCAGTAGCTCCCACCCTAACACCTCCCTGTGTCCTCTTCCAAGAAGGAACCCACATCCTATGGGATCTTCCAGATGATGGGTGCATTGTTGCTATTCAGTAGACTCTTACAATTATTTTTCTTACTGTCACCTCATTAGTAGTAGTCACTTTTTTTTAACCTTGGAACCTGAGGGGGTGAAGAAATCCAATTTCTTCAAGTAGTCTTTGAAGGGGAAAAGTTTCTCGTTGCCTGTTAGTTGAATCTTGCTCAGTATATGCATTTGGCCACAGAGACACATTCACTTTCATACACTGGCTGGCCATAGATGTGACCATTTATTGAGCCCCAAAGGAATCCTGGCCTCTGTGGATGGGGCGAAACATCTACCAGTTTCCTTCCTGAATATCTTTGTCTTGTCTTCAAAAGACATAATCTTTAGGGATTGCATCCTGTGTCAGTGCTGGCTGACTGTCTTTTTTCTTTAGAGAGGAAGATGAGTACTCCGAACTGCGATCAGAGCTCAGCCAGAGCCAGCATGAGGTCAACGAGGA
>RJWT010049574.1:0-10981 GCA_004365215.1 Cuniculus paca | reverse complement strand
GATTATAGTAGGCAGACTTTGAAAGCAGGCTGCTGCGATGTCAGGAGCTTAGGTCACCCTGATCTTGCCTCCCAGGCAAGCACTGTGTCTCACACATCTCTGTAGAGCAGGGCCTGGCATGGGAAGTGGCTGGAGAACGTGCTTGTGGGACTGGCTGTACTGGGAGCGTATCTGTACATGCCCTGTTGTGCCCCGAAGTTATTCTTACTAGCAGTTTGTCTTTGCCCCACCTTGTCCTCACTCACAGACCCATTCCTGTAGATATAGGTGCCCCGCAGCCCCAGCAGCAGGTGATCTTTTCACTGCTGTTGCAGGGCTTGGTGACGGTAAGTAGTAGGATGCAGAAAAATACTAGAGGATTGTTCAAACAGCACTCGTTACCCAGAGTACCTCGTCATAACGTGACCGGCACTGAGGGAGCAGTACCAGCCCGTCGGTGGCTCCCACTGAGCTGGAAACTGGAGGTGGCATTTGGGAAGAGGGTCATTCATTCTGTCCACACCTCTGAGGGGTACTGCAGAGAGATCCTGAAGACCAGTGTTTCTCCAAATATCTCTGTCCAGGTTCTCTTTGGAGCAGGATGCCCCTGGAAATTCACGAGACGTGTGCCTAAGTGACTTCTGTGAATACAAAGATTGTGTCTTGGTGACTGGGATGCTAGAGTGCATGCCTAGCACGACCCTGGGTTCAGTCCCCAGACTTTAGCGTCGGGATAGATGAAAGAAAAACTGCTTAGGGGGAACAAAGGGAAAAGAACAAAAAAACTTTTAAAATTTATTTTGTGTTTTAAGTATTTGGTTGACAAAGATTGTATGTATTTTTAACATTTGCATATGTCTTGCAGTGCACTCCACCAGGTGTGTATTTGGTTTAATGTAAAAGCATCCAGTGTATTTTATACGGAATTGATACTCACTCTGCAAAAATGAACCGCACCCATCCTGTACCCAGCCCACCCCTCTGAACTGCCGTGCAGACTTGTATCATTGATGGAGAAGCAAAACTGAGCCATCAGTGGTGCACAAACAGGCATTAGCCATTTTGGCTAATCGGGCCTTAGAAGTGGAGACACACTTTCACCGAAAGTAACAAAGACAGAGCCAAGCACAGAAGCAGGGCCTGTGACAAGCATGACAGTGACAGCCCTCTTAGCTTCTCCCTCATTTTCATCCCTGGGTTTATAGTGTCCGGGAACCCTTTGTCCTGCCTGCAAAGGTGAGGACTTCTTTGCTGACCTTGGCAGTCACAGTGGCCTTGGGACTCCCTCAGCTTCTGCACAGTCTCCGCCAGCCCTAGAGAGGCCCTGCACATTCCCCTGGCCCGAGGGTAAGGTAGGATCAGGCTTCCCATGGCCTGCTTAGAGCAGAGCTAGGGATCTGTTTGCAGTGAGATCCAAGCATTCGGAAACCTGTCTTCGTGAAGGGCACATGTACTTTTATTGCTGGTTATAGGACAAGAAGGACTACTTCCAGCGCATATTTATCTCATGTCTCAAATTTGAATCAGATGCGTGACACCTGTAATCTTTAGCCTTTTACCCACGAACCTTCATAAATGGCCTCATTTAACTGTGACATTCTGGTAGAATCCAACTGGAAGTAAAAATTATGTAATTAATTACAACCACTCATCGAGTCCCAAGTCTGTAATTTGAACGTGCAGGGCTTAGAGCTGACAGGTGGTTAATCCGCACTACACAGCTTCTTCGTATGTGTTCTCTAAGGTAGAGTTTTAAACAACCAGCAAGAAACTTGGGATAAAAATCTAAAGTGGAGCTGGGCCTGGTGGCGCATGCCTGTAATCCCAGCACTCGGGGGGGCTGAGACAGGCAGATCATTGTGAGTTCGAGACCAGCCTGGGCTACAAAGTGAGTCCAAGGGCAGCCTGAACGGCATAGTGAGACCCTGTCTCAAAAAGACAAGGGCTGGGGATTTAGCTCAGCAGCCTAAGCACCAGCCTGGCAAGTGTGAGGTTGTGAGTTTGATCCCCAGTGCCGAAGGAAAAAAAAAATTCTAAAGTGGATATTTAATGATGACAAAGTTAGAAAGCGAGTGACTGGTACCTGCTAGCCCCCAGCCTGGGCTCCTGGTCCACTTTCCTGGCGGCTCTCTCCTATGAAGGTCTTGCACCCCCGAGTCTTGCTCTTGGCATATTCTAGTCGCTGTGAGGACACAGTCATGCAGTTATTTTCACAGAGGACCGGTGTGGTCGTCCTGGTTAATTTACTGAGCTTCTGGTGGTTGGGATAAAATTACTAGGAACAATGGGTTTTGATGATCACCTTGTAAAAATGCTGTGATGCAGTGGAAACCCTTTTTCAAGGCTACTCAAAATTAGTGGGTGGTGTTATAACTTTGTTTGTAAATGAAGGTGATCTATCTTTCTTTTTGTTTGTTTTTTGAGACAGAATCTTGCTCTGTAGTTCAGGCTGGCCTTGAACTCACTGTGTAGCCCAGGCTGGTCTTGAACTAGTGGGAATCCTTCTGCCTCCACCTCCTCTAAGTGCTGGGATTCCATGTGGGCTCCACCACACCTCGCTGAACATGAGCTTTCTGAATCTGGTGCCTTAGAGAAAGCCACAATCAAAAGGTTAATTCCAAGTAGAGATGGTCAGAAAGATTTATTTTAGGACTCTCTGGTGCAGACCTCAGGCCTGGTTGGTTGTCGGTGTGACAGAAGAAAGGGACAGATCGTGGTCAGAGAGACTGATGCTGGGAATTAGCTGTGTGATCCTAAACAGAGTTTACGTGTCTGCAACCCTTTGCTTTCTCATCCAAGAAAAGGGAGTGGGGCTGACAATTGTCTGCATCATTAAGGAGTTCCTGGCACATTGAGTTCCTGGCACACAGAGGGTGTTTTTAGTAGTGCTGTCTACTGGGACAGTCTCTTCCACTCTTCCCTCCTCAAAAGAGGGATGAACGTGTCTTACTCTGCTGAGTCAGGGTTTAAATTTAGTTAGATCTTTAAACAGTTGTGGGAAATAAGCCTTCCATTTAAAGTGAGATGTTCTTGATACTGTATTAATATGTGTATATATATATTTAATATATTATTTATGTTATATATTAATATATTATTAATATATACTTAATATAGTTTCCGTTCTATTCTAGGAAAGAATTAAGTAGGAAATTTATTTTTGAGTCATATTATAAACTCCCAGGACCTTATGCTACAAATGCAACCCTATTTGAAGTTCTTCATAGAGCCTCTAATGCTTCAAACTCACTGACCTCATTTTACACATTTCTCAAAAGCAAGTATATCCTTGTGTGCACATATACAAGATATGATCCCACTTTTGGGAACAGTATGAAAGCAGAGTTCTTAGAAAGTTGTGAGGTGCTTAAGACAGCTTGCTTTTTAATGATTGAGGAGCTCTTCCCATAAGACTCGGTGCTAGCATTTATAAATAGAGGCATGCATTTATGACCAGTGTTGCTCTTCTGTAACCACAGTGCTGAAGAGAATTCTTTTAAGACATGAGTGGTACTTATTATCTAACTTCCAACTTAAAAAACAAAACAAAACACAAGAAAACGAAAAACTTCACCTTTAACTTCACAAAGCAGACAGATTGAGACTCTTTCAATGTGAAAAGCTTTTCCGTACGTTTGTTGTGTCACGTTCCTTTAGGAATGCGATGTTTCAGCCACTGTTGCAGCTGGAGAGTGAGATTTTCCCTTGTCTCCCAACTTCCAAGCACTGATTACATCATCATTAATATTTTCCTGTTGGGCCATGAAAATCACTGAAGCTGGGAAGTGGAAATGGATACTTAGTAGCTGTCTACTCTTGTGTTTGCTAATTTTTTCCACTAATAAATGAAAATAGATAAAATTGTAAAAACAGCACAGAGCCAGGCATAGTGGTGCATACCTGTAATCCCAGCACTCGGAAGGTTGAGGCAGGAGGTTTGTGAATTTGAGGCCATTCTGGGGTACATAGCAAGTTCAAGGCCAGCGTACACAACACAGAAAGACAAAACAAAACAAAAGCTCAGAAGAACTGGAATTTATTCTTTTTTTTTTTTTTAACTTTATGCAGAGGATGGGATAATAGTATGTTTTTTCCAGTCAATCTCTTGGGCTGTTCATGGCAATGTATTGACAAAGTAAAAACTGGATTTAAGATCCTCAAATGCACATATTGTTTGAATCTCAATATTTCACCCCAGAATTTCCAATCTGAAACTATTTAAAAACTGCCTTTAAAGGCGGAAAAGTATTATGTTTAAATAATGGCGGGCCAGGGATTTAGCGCAGTGGTGTAAGCGCCTGCCTGGCAAGCACAAGGTCATGAGTTCGATCCCTGGTACCAAAATAAATAAAATAAATAAGGCGAATGTGGTGTAATGGGAAGGACAGAAGGTCTGGATGAGAAGCCGGGGGCTCTGTCACATTAGCTGAATGGTCTTTGATTACATCACATCTCTGAGCTGGTTGCTTCAACTGTAAAGCAGGAGCAGCACACGCTCTACCTGCTTTTTAGGGATTTTGCTGAACTCCTAATGCATAGTGTGACGATTTACTTAATAACTATTATGCATCGTTATGTTAACCTAGGAACTGGGAATATGCAGCTACAGAAACACACAGTGATATATTTTGTTTTCAAGTAGCTCATTCCCAAATGGAGAGAATGCAAATATACAAAGAAAAATGAACTCCCCCACCACCTTTTCTTTGTGGTACTTGGGAATGAGCTCAGGGCCTTTGCCCTGAGTTTTATCTCCAGCCCTTTTGAAATATTTTTTTTGCGGCACCGGGGATTGAACTCCCAACCTCGTGCTTACTAGGCAGGCACTTAGGCCTGTTGAGCTAAATCCCTCCAGCCCTTGTCTTTTTGAGACAGGGTCTCACTCTGCCGTTCAGGCTGGCCTTGAGCTCACTTTTTAGCCCAGGCTGATCTCGAACACACAACAATCCTGTGTCAGCCTTCTGAGTGCTGGATTACAGGCGTGCTCCACCAAGCCCGGCTTAAAATATTTTATTTTTGAGACAAGGTTTTGCTAAATTGTAGCGTTGTCAAGTCTTGGCTTGATCCTCCTGCGTTAACCTCACGGTGCTGGGATTGCAGGCATGTGCCACTGTGCCCAGCTACATACCACTTTTAAAGACATTTTTAAATAGTACAGTTCAGTACTGCAGAATGCATATGTTGAAGCAGACCATAAGAAAAAATGGTTCATCATCAGAGGTCTGCCCAAGCATACGTACTTTCCACATACCTACAGTTTACCAAGGAAAAGTCTTTAAACTTTCTGCTTTCTGCAGCCTTACCTTTTTTTTTTCTTTGCAGCCTTATCCTGACCATATTTTCTCTTTATAAGTACATTTGGAATACAAAATGATATAGCTACCTAAAAATATTTCTCCCAGGGGCCGGGGATTTAGCTCAGTGGCCTAAGCGCCTGCCTGGCAAGCACAAGGTCATGAGTTCAATCCCTGGTGCCTCTAAAAAAAAAAAATTTTGTCCCACAAATGATACATGGTACGTTCCCATTTCAGTAAGTAAACAGATCAATCATAATCCTTTAACCCCTCCGTTTCTCCTGGTCTTCCTTATCCCTTCTTAATTGACCACTGTTACATCTGCCTTTCTAACCTTTTCTCTTACATGGCAAGTGAGAATACATAATGAAGATTTTGTGGGGAGTTTTTTTTTGTTGTTAACACATATTGTCATACTAAGTGAAACATTCTGCAGCTTGCTTTTTTCACTACACATCAATGATGTCTAGGAAGACATTGGTCATCTGGCTTATTTACTTTAACTTGCTAACTGCTTTGTGTAAGTTTCCCAATTACCCACTGATGGATAGCTAGGGTGTTTCTAATTCCAAACAATGTTGCAATAAATATCTTTGTATTGTACTATTATTTAAGCAAATAGGAGTTTTCTTTAGAGTAGGTACAATATTCAATATTGAGATTGATTGATTCAGTATTCAGAAGTGGAATTGCTAGGTCATCAGTTACACTGGTTAATGGAAAGTTACTTTCCCATGTAAAATGGATACTCTTTTTGGCACTTTAGTTTCTTGTCCGGGTTTTCTGTGTCTTATGGTTAAGAGCTTTGCAGAGGATGGAGTAGTCTAGAGTAGACCTGAGATTCTGTATTTCTGAAAAGCTCAGGTGTTACTGGCGCTGTTGGACAGGAACCACACTTTTGAGTAACGGGAATCTAGAGAACAGATCTTAACTCCAGCTTGTTTCTGGATGTTGCCAGGAAGTGACTGTGTTTATGGTTAGGTGTACATACACAATCACTTATGGATGTGAGCGTTTTCTTTAAGAAGCTGTATTTTGCCAAAAGTATTTGAATGCTTACCCAGAATGCTTGACCTTTAAAGTTAGATGCTGTGAACATGTATGGCAAATGTTCTGGCTGTGAAAACTAGGTGATGGGTACACATCAGTTCGTTACATACACCTGCTTTTGTGTGGAACATATCGTGGAAAAGCAAGTGATACATATTTGAAAAAAAATTGACATTTGTGTTGTTCCTAAAGATTTTCAGCTTGGTGCATGCTCCTATGCCTTTCTAAGATTGCCTCTAGTAGATGATTTGAAAGTGTTTATTTTAATCAGTAGTATATTTTGATTCATATGAATTTTAACATATCAAAAGTATTTTCAGAGGTTTAAAAACACCTGGGTTGCAAAGTGAACTCAAGGCCAGCCTGAACTACAGAGCAAGACCTTGTCTCAAAAAGACAAAAAAAAGGGGGGGGGGAGGAAGAGGTTGAAGAAGTTTAAAAACTACCACATAATAAAAGAGCTTTGGACAATACTGTACCTGCCTTAGCAGCTGCGGTCAAATCCTCCTTAGCCATCCTCATTCTCGAAGTATGATCATACCGTGGTGGTGTGTTAATCCTGGAGATACTTCAGAGAACGCCTAGGGCCAGATGCCCAGGCTGATTTATTTGGTGATCACCTAGAACACGTTTAAGCAGAATTTTGATTTCTTTTCAGCAGAAGAGAGCTCTGTAGTTAAGTAGCAATGTCTGTGTCGCTCTCTGCTGGATTGGAGACTCACAGTGCAAATAGTAGTGACCCTGGCTCATTGGAAGCACTTGTTTTCTAGTTGAATAACAAGGCACAGAAATTTAAATGATCTGCCCTAGATTCATGACTGGTAGAGGACCTAGTCCTGGAACCGGCTCTTCCTACCCTAGTTCCCTTTCTACCATTTGATCCTGTTATAGGGCTCTTAACTAGTTACGTAAACTATTTGTATGTTGCTTCGCTTGGTAGAATGGAAGGAGCCATTCACCTTGTAACTGGATAGTGTTGGAAAAATCAGTTAATCGCAGGGTGTGGTGGTGCACGCCTTTAATCCCAGCACTCGGGAGGTTGAGGCAGGAGGATCATTGTAAGTTCAAGACCAGCCCAGGCTACAAAGTGAGCTGAGGCCAGCCTGAACTGCACAGGGAGCCCCCCTCCACCCCCAAAATCGCTCAATCCTGAGGAACAGCATAGTTTCTTCTTACTGGAATAACTGACTAGCTCTCTTTGTACTTAGGCCGCTAGGACGATAAGAACCAAATCTCTTCCTGCCGTGACCCTCGAACGCTTTGACCTGCGTGGTTATGATCCTGCTCTCTTTCCCACTCTGCTCGGTACTGATCTCCTAATCTGATTCCCTATAGTCCCGTTCAGATGTATTCATCTCATTTTTCAGTGTTTTATTGTGTATCTTTACCATAAGCTGCCTCAAATATTTGTGGAACAGATGGTATATAAATAAAAGACATGGGAATGTTTGAGAAAGTGGTCGCTGGAACCGATGAGGATGGAAATAGTGTCACAGTGCTGGGAAATGCTGGTGGCTGTGGGACATGTGCTTCCTCTACTCCTCCTATTCCCCTGACCCAGTCCTCTCGGCTGCCTCCAGCCTCTGCAGCCCCTCCCGTGGCTTGAGCAGAGACAGCTCTGTGTTTCTGACTTCCCTTTGGCCCGAGAACTTCAGCTGAACGTCCCGAAGGTGTCTCAGCACCGCGCGCTCAGAGCCAAGCTCAGCATTCCGTCCTCAGAACTTCCTCTACCTGGATCTGAGTTGCTCTGGTCAGTGATCTCCAGTCAGTGCTCATCTTTTGCTGCTCTCATTTTTCTAACCCTCTCATTTATTCAGTAGTTCAGATCTATTATTTCAAATCATACTTCTTTTTTGGAATGGGGGTCTGTTCTCTCTACTCAATCTTTTCTGAAAGACTCTTTGGGGAGTTTTATTATTGTGTAGCTGTCTCTTCTTAGTCTCCTTTCTCTTTTATTTTCTGCTCCATCCCTTCATTGTCCCTAGCACTGATTCCCATTTATCTTCAAACTAATGTTCACGTGACTTAGACCTTTTGTACATTTGCCTTTGCTAGTAAACTTGTTAGTCTTATGTTTGGCCATTTCCTATCCTTGCCCAGGTTGATCTTCCCTCTCCTCGTTCGATGCACTGCAGTCTGTCTTTGGATCATTCTTCTCTGGACCTCTAGGGTTCGCCTTCTCAAGATTCTATGTTCATCTGCTATAGCTCTTACAATCTGTGATACAGCCCTCTGCGCCCCCCACCCCTGTTTGATGCTGTTGGAGGCCCAGAGTGTAGCTCCTGAGATTGCATCTCCAGTGTAGCTCCATATGTTACATATGTGCTCATTAAAATGTTTGCTGAGTGAAAATACCACAGTTCTAACAACAGTACTACAATACCTCAGTTTCTGTTACTACCATTATTTGTTGAGCTCTTTCATATTGTTGTAAATGCTTTACATGTTCGTCACGGAGCTCCTGTGTAGTTCTTTAAGGTCAGTCTTATTGTCATCCCTTCCTTATTGTATAACTGGAGAAACAGGCACAGAAGTTTAAGTAACTTGGCCAGAGCTTACCCAGGCCATAGATGGTGGAGCTAAGATTTGAACCCATCTCCCTCTTAAGCATCACTTATGCTGTCTTTGAAACGTACTTACCTATGGGAAACATAGCTATTTCTTAAAGTTGCTTGGTTTTCTTAGTCTGTGATTTTATAGTAGTGGAGGAAAACAAGAGGACATTTGAAACCTGGTGAATGTCATCAAAATCCTAGAAACCCTTTATTGGATTTCCTGCTTCCCACTTTTCTGCCCTGGATCCTCCGTGCACGTCTCAGTTGTGTGGCCTGGAATAAGGGCAATGCCATAGCTGCCCTTTTAAAAGGCACACACTCTTGGCCCTTTTGCCCCTTGAAAATGGTGTTCGGCAGCGTGTTAAGGGGTGGGAGAAAGGAGCCTGCAGCTCTCGCCCTGTGCATGGAAAGAGTCCTTAACAAGCAATGGCAGGGCTTTGCAGAAGGGAGGGCCAGAAGTTCGAAGAATTTTCTCTGAATAGCACTAAACTATTTGCCTTTGTCTGACCCCTGGCACGAGTGTGCTCAACACGTTAAAAGTAAGGCACAAGGGCTTTTCAGAGCGCTTGTTTTTAGAGTACTTAGCCTGCAAGTACTAATTACGAGCCACCATCTGAAGAAAAATAGTAAGCATGCAAGCTGTGAAGTTGCACTGAGACATTTCAGCCACAAAAAGAAGGTGGCATGAGAAGATGAGACGAAAAAGAAGCTGTGAGAAACTGTGTGGATAAAGCCAGTTACTTAGTTACCCATTTGTGATGATGCTTCTTGCAAGTTTATAAATAAGACCCTCCTTGGTCTGCCTGACTTAACAGGGGGAACTTAAACTCCCCTCAAGTCTGTCATGTTTTGTTTTAAACAAAGATTTTGAATGTAAAACAATTCTAAACTCATATATTACTTTAAAAATTATCTATTATGCATGTCTCCATTTGAATATAATCTGAATTTGAATTTTATATAGGAACAATTTATTTTTAGCGTTTCTGCCTTGTAAGTTACTTTAAAGTCTAATACTTGATCTTTCAGCCAAAAGCTCAAGTTCTGTGGTGCTGGTACTGTAATGGTGATTAGTCCCCCTTAGCAGTAAGCAACACAGCAGGTAAGTGGCTTGGTTATCAGCACTAGGAAAGTGTCCAAGGGGTCCAAAGATGCGACCAGCTCTTTGTGCAGTTCGTGTCTAGCCCTGATCCTTCGTGAAAGGACCTGGAGGGTATTGGTGGTGTTTGGCCTCCTGGGTAGCAGTGCATATTTGGCTGCTCTTCAGCGACCTGATGGGTTCCACGATGGAGCATTCTCACCTACCTCTGTGTCCCCCATGGGCAGCGCTTCCATGCCAGAGCCTGCAGAGTGGGAGTGAAGTCTGCTGCCCCTTCTGTAGATGGCCTGGTCTGTGATTTTATTGTGAGCAGACATTTGGAAGGATAAAAGAGAAGGGAAGAAAGGGGAATGTGGGGACTTTCCTCTGATAATGATGATAATGCATGCACCATCTGCAACAGACGTAGTGCAAAGATGCTCATGTATAAAGAAGGGGAGTTGAGAATCAGGTCCAGGAGCATGAGGAAAGGATATTAGGCAAAGGATGACTTTGAAAGTCTTTGAGATATACTGAGTGGAAGGATGGTCAGGACTATCTGCAGGACTGAGCCCTCTCTCCAAATAGGATGTGTACGCTGAATAAAACGTCCCATGGGGAAAACTGGAAGATGGGTTCACAACATTTGTTTTTTAGCAAACGTGTGCTCGCTTCGGCAGCACATATACTAAAATTGTTTTTTAGCAAACGTTTGGAGTATCTGCTGTGGGCCGGGCATTGTTCTAGTTACTTGACCTAAAACAATGAACAAAACATATTAAGACAAAATAAAACAAGACCAAAAAACCTTTGCCCCCATAGAAGAAACAATTTATTATACAAAGCAGAAAAAATAAATACATATTATTATTTAGAGGCTTTTGTTTCTAAGTAATAGAAATAGAATCAAGCAAAGTAGAAAATGGAGTGGCTGTGGGGAAGTTTCTGGGTGGTGGTGTTTGGGGTCCAGGTCTATGCTGGACCCAGTCAGAGATGGCCTCGTGGGTATCCATCAGCAGGCCTCC
>RJWT010049573.1:0-10983 GCA_004365215.1 Cuniculus paca | reverse complement strand
GATGGTTTGTGTTGAGAAATCTGCCATGATTCTGATGGATTTTCCTTCATAGGTGATCTGTTTCTTTTCTCTTACAGCTTTTAATATTCTGTTCTTATGCTGAATTTCTGGGATCTTGATTATTATATGTCTGGGTGTCGATTTGTTTTGGTTATGGCTAGCTGGAATTCTATACACTTCACTTATTTGAATGTCACTTCCTTTTCCCATGCTTGGGAAGTTCTCCAATATTATTTCTGTAAATAGGGTCCTAATGTCATTTGTGTTGACCTCTGCTTTTTCATTCACACCTTTTATCTCAAGTTCTGCTTCTTTGGGTTGTCTTGCAGCCATTGAATTGTTACTTCCTGGTGCCTTGTTATTCTTAAGAGAGCTTTCCTTTCATGATCACAAGCTGCAAACCTGTCTTCAAGGTCTGAAAGTCTATCTTCAGTTTCTTTCAAATGGTTTTGCCAGCTTTCAATGGAGTTTTTAGTTTCCTGGATATCTCTTTGAATGTGTTTCATGAATTCTAAGTCTTATTTTGTTCATTCAAGGTTTCCCTCATTTTCCTATGCTCTTCTCCTTTTTTATCTATGTCTTCTTAAGAGGTGCTTAGCAATTCTTTTATTCTGTTTTTCATTTCTTCTTTTACCTGGGATTGTGTTTCTGTTCTAATTCCTTTTATAACCTCATGAAGATGTTTCTTTACTTCAGTTGTCATCACTTTGGACATTCAGGTGTGTAACTCCCAATGTTTTCTGTATTTATGTATCCTAGACTTGTGCTGCTTGGGTTCAATGCCACAAATTGCCTTTTCCTTCTTTATCTTGACATATTCGTGGTTTCTTCCATGCACATGGGTAGCCTATGTTTCTATACTGAGTGGGGTACTGGCCAACAAGGATCCTTGGAGTTTGAAAGGGAATGGAGCTGGCTAAGGCCTGCAGACCTTAGCTGGTTAGTAACCTAGGCAATGTTTTCTGGAAGGTGCATGGGAATGGGATTCAGTCCAGGCAACTTCTGCAGGTCTGCCCCCAATCTGGAGCTGCAGGAAGAAGCCAGCATCAGTCCTGATCCTGGACTTATCCTGTTGGACTTTAAAATGGCTCCCAGCCAATTACTTTCTTCCATGGGAGAACTGAGTCCTCTGCACTCACCACTAGCTATTGCAGACCTCTAGGTCTGCCACTCTCCTTCAATGCTGTGCCTGTGTGCGGAGACCTCTGGGGTCACCAGCCACCACCGTCACTGTGCATCCCCAGGCTCTAACAGCTCCTCTGGCAGGGTGAGTCTGGCTCCAGGCTAAGGCGATGCCAGCTACCACTTTCTTCTTTGTTTAAGTTTTTCTTTTCACTGTCTCTATGGGCTTCAATTCACATTTTAGATTCTTCCTGAGTCTAGGGGACCTACTTCCTTCCTTCTTGTCCTCCCCATGTTGCTGTATTCCAGCACTGGAGCTATTTCTCTCAGAGAATCTGTTTAATCTGCTGCTTACTGTTCTAGCATCTTCCTGGAAGCCAGGAGTTAACTTTATAATACAGGTATTTTAGAACACTCTATTTGAGACATTTTGATTGCTGTTTTTTTGTTAGAAAAAATTACACTCAAGCATAGTGCTTTAGAATGTTTTTAAAATTCTCCAAAGAGAAATAATTCAAAGAAATTTAACCTGTCCATGTTCTATTTTAGAAACAAGAGAATAGAAGGTATCTACATGTCTGCCTATCTGCCTGCCTATTATCTATCTGTGTCTATCTATCTACAGTATTAGATACTTACATAAAAAAATACTGTGATATATATGTATATTCAGAGGAAACATATAACACACTCACATACATATATAAAGCACACCCACAGTGTATCTTCTTGAATGAGTGTCAACATGTAGTCACTTTGCCTTACTTTTGTTAAGAAATAGCATAGTTGGACTATTTAACAATTTGGCAAACTGAAGCCACTCTTGGGCATCCTTTCTTATCTTTCCAGATCTGACTTCACCTTTTCATTCCTCTTACTTGCTATTTTTCTGTCCTCTTTGCCATGGACCTTGTTGCCTTCACCTTCACACAATCTGGTTGGTGATGTAAAATACATCTTCTGTTTCATGCACAAGGTGGAGTCATCCTAACTGCACTCCTGCCAAACTGTGTGTTCAGGGTCATGTGTAGAATTTCATATATGGCCTAGAAGTTGGAGGCAACTGTGAGAATCCAAGAAAGAAAATCATATTTTTAATTTTTTCTGCACATGATTATAAATGAAACTATGGGACAATATAAAATATAGTCCCTTTAATTTGAAATTTGGAATTCATGCCAATGAAATTCCCAAGGCTTCCAAAATTATTCTTGAAAATGAGGAAAATGTAAAGTGTATCTTGTCTAAATGTGATTTTAGAGGCCCTGAGATACAGTTGTAACAAAAAAGCTGGGTGTAGTGATAGAGACCTATAATCCCAGCATTGTAGAAGGCTCAGCAATTTAGGGAAAATCTGTTTCAAAAACAAGGTTGGAGTTGGGAATGTACCTTAGTACAAAGACCCTGACATCCATCTCTAGTGTTAGGAAAAAAAAAAAAAAGGGATATCCTGTAATAACTACAGGGATAATTTTTAAATTAATGTATTGAGAGTTTGACACAATTTTCCAGTTATTATATCTGTAAATGCTACCATACTGTCACAAAAATATGATGTTACATATATGATGAAATTTCCTAAGGCTTCTTGTAGTATAATAATAATCTGTAACACCTTCACCTTTCCTCGTCTGCTCTTGTGCCTCTTTTCTGATTACTGGATTTATTGTGGAGACAAATCTTTTTCACATAAAACTACTTTCTGTAACTGGTAAGACACATAATATGTACTTTTTATTTTAAAATGAAAAAAGAATAAAATGACACAGAATTTCAAAACACAGCAATAGGAGATTAACAATGATTAATATATTGCATATTTTTATCTTTAAAGTAGTTGCTCAGGTTACAAGATGTAGGCATAAAAAATATAATCAAACAATGAAAGCACAAACCGTTCTTTATGATGTGCTAACAGCTCATTCTTCGTTCTCTTTGCTTCCTGGTCACCAGGTCCAAAGCAACAGAGCCAATTTGTCATGGGCTGAAACTTCCAAAACTGTGTGCCAAAATAAATTTCTTTTCCTTTTAAATTGTTTATCTCAAAATAGGTCTCTAACATAGCCACTGACTTCAAGATATATTTAATAAAGAATCTAGAGATGAAAATAATGGTTTTTAAAATTTTCTTTACCTGGATTCTTTTAAAAAATAAGTACTGCCAAGCATGGTCATGCACATCTGTAATCACAGCATTCAGGAAACTGAGGCAGGAGAATGACTGCAAGTTCGAGGACAGCCTGCGCTACAAAGTGAGTTCAAGGTCAGCCTGAACTGCAGAGTGAGACCCTGTCTCAAACAGACTAAAAAAAATACTTGTGAGTCTTACTCATAAAGTCCCCAAATTATTCAATTGATGAACTGGAAAGATATAGTGAAAGATATAGTACACTGAAAAATATGGTAATTATAAATATATAATAGGAATTACCAGCATGCTTTTTATCAGACTAAATGTAACAATCAATAATACAACAATAATACAACATGTGAACTATGGTTAATAAAATTATGTTGTACTAGGGATTTTTGTTAAAAAAATAGATTTTAGATATTCTTGGAACACACCAAAAAAGTAATGACGTGAAATGATGGATACTTCTATTTGCTTCGACATAGTAACCACTTATTATCTATATGCATCTTTTTATTTATTTGTTTTTTTTTTTTTTTTGAGACAGGGTCTCACTATGCAGTTCAGGCTGGACTTGAACTCACTTTGTAGCCCAGGCTGGCCTCAAGCTCGCAGATCACAGGTATGTCACCATGCCAGGCTTCTTTATGCATCTTGTGTCATATTATATACCTCAAATAGACACAATTTATTAGAAAAAATATTTGCCTTTCTTCTAGAGCAGTTTGAATTAAAAGTTGTATACTAATAAATATTAGAGATAATGCTTAATCTTTAACAACATCAATATTTTAAGACTGAATCTATGTAAATTACTGTGATGTTTTTCAATTAGGATTTTGTTGCTTGAATTTCTTCTTTTCCTCACCAAGGCTCGTTTAATGACAGACTATTGTTTTGTCATTTCATCCCTCTTGTTCTGTAGGAAGTTTTCCTCAAATATTTCAAGTTTGAATAAATATCTTTCTTGAATTCTTATTAAAAGTTAAGTTTTGTAAAAATATCAGCAGCTAATAAACTTCTGTTTTAAAAGTATTAATTAGTTGCTTTATGTTTACTTTATGTGGTTATACATAACATCCATATTAATCATGTCTGGGCAAAAAATCTAAACTTCAATTGTAAGAGAACTACAAAGCTCAGCAGACTGCTCCAAGCAATTTTATAATACAGCCTATCAATTAATATTTAATATTTTAGATTCATTTTTAATACTGGATCAATATAACTTTAATCTCATAACTCACTTTTAACCACAATAAGTGGAAAATTCTTGATATTAGAAGTGTAGTAATTATTGAATGTTACAATGTAATGAATTACATGCAAACAATTAGAGTCGTTTAACAATTCTTTCAATAAATGAGCATAATCAAGTCACATAAGAATTTGTTTTTGAGTTGTAAGTTAATTAGAAGGCAAGCAGCGCTTCCTTCATTGTTTTCAGCAAATATAGTTATTCAATTCCTGCCAGTAAAAGTGATTGTTTCCTTACAATTCTAATTCAAATTCCAGTTTAGTGTTTAGTTCTTTTAGTCTCTAAACAATATAATTCCTTAATGTGCACTTGTACTTTCAAATTATTATTCAGTATGATGTGTAGTTCTACGTACTCCCAGTATAGGTTGCAGTTTGCTTGGAAATGGTCTATTGTTTGCATTCGTAGTAGAATCCCAGAGAGGCTTAGGGTCTGAGACCCAGATGATCTGATGGGATGCTTTTCTTCAATATTGCTGTCCTGTTCCTCACAAAAAGTTCATTTTTGTGTTTGACAGATAATCTTCCTAGGGAATCTTTGGTCTTTGGATAGATATAATTTTTATTAATCAGCTCTTCTTAATTTCTTCACGTGTAGAATGGGACGAATAGGGGTTCCATCCTCATAGCGTGCTGTATTGAAGGTTGTATCACATGTAAAGGACTTCGAACAGCCCTTGGCACATGGTAAAGAAACATGAGTAGTGGCAGCCAGTGAAAGTGACCAAAATGCAATGCTGGTGAAATAAAGGTAAATAATCAGTATTCCATATATTGTTAAGGCAGAATCTATACTAATATCAGTTACTTTGCTGACAAAGCAACAAGAATTTGGTGAATTTTTTTTTGCCTGATTGTTTCATGAGGACCCCTGAGTGAGCTGTAAATTTAGCCTAGGAGGGCAAAAATATTTGAATTACATATTGAGGAGAAAAAGATTTCTCACCAGGTGGGAATATGTTAAAAACAGATGAATTATTATTTTAAGATCTTGCCTTTTAATATACATTAACATAAATTTTTAACATTTGTGATTAAAATTTTACTTTTTATCAAATCTTTATGGGACATACATCAACTTATCACGTATTCTAGTCCATTGATTGATGATTTTAAATGAAAATTCTATATTCTACAATAATTGTTCATTAGCCACTCACAGAGAAGATGATTAGTTCTACTTAGACTGAAAGTAAATGAAACACAGGAATTTAGTTTTAATGAAATGAAGATCCTTCCCTACAAAGGATCTTATATTGGCATTCAAAACCTTCTCATATAGAACTCAAAGCCATGATATTATTCTTATTTTTTTAGACGAAGACATAGGTGTGTATTTATTAAGACCATTCACATTAAACACCTTCTGTTTATATATGAGAAATCTGATTTACAGTCTGGTCTAAATACTACTGATGATGATGAGTGGGTGATTTAATTCTAAATGAATTAAATTATATGCAAAGATGTTATTTTTCCATCAGCTTAGACTATAACATTCTTAATAATTAACTAAAAATATCATAGGACTTGTCTTGGAGAAGATCTATCAGGAATTGAATTGTTTCTAGGTACATGAACTTGGGAAATGTAAATCAAAAATCCCTTTAAGTGCTCTCAGAAAATCTATTTGTTATGTCTCTTTTAGAATTTATTATTGTGAATTTTACTCTGATCTGCAATCCTGACAGTAAAAATCATGATATGAAATATCTGTGTAATAGCTATGTGGTTTGAGTAGTGTTTTCTTTTAGAAAAGAAAACCATGGAGAGATTGTGTTGCTGATGTACATACCCTGCACTTCACCACTGCAATCCCATCAGGAAGGGGGACTGCACAGTGAAAACCCACACCTGTCAGGTCGGTACTATTATCCTATTCAAAACTTAACAGTTTCCTTAATGCTCAAGTTTTTTTTGATTGCAAAGAACAGACTTCTAAATATAACTCCACAGACTCCTAGTACTTGCTAGGATTGGAAACAAATGACTTTTTATTATTCCAAATGTAAGAGACTGCCAAAGAATGAGCAGTTGAATCATTACATTTAAAAGAATGTGCCATAGACTTTGAAAGTAATTCTACAAAAATAATATTTTTCAAGAGCTTGTACAATGGAAATGTTGTAAGATGTGTATGGTGGGCTGAAACCTTCATTCACTTTTCATTTATGTGTTTGTATTGCTAGCTGTTTCCAAGAATTCTGAGAATAGCCATTTGAAAATCTTTTCTAAAGGCATATAATTTTATTACACTGTTATCACACTTATGCTAAGAAATTTTGTCATTTCACATTAAGAAGATAAATACAATTCGTTCTTTCAAAATAATATTCTACCTTTTCATGTTTTGTATACAAATTTACATAACAAGCATATGTTAGTATTTTAAGTGGATTTTGGGGGTGAGATAATTAGTTAAAGTGATATGGTTTTTATTTACTTGCTTCCGTATAACCCTAGAACAGTCTATCTATAGAAATATTATTAGTGAAGATCAGATAGTGAATGCCCACCTTAGGCACTACGTATGTTACATTTTATATATAGTATATAAATTATTAGAAACAGTTTGGTGGTGGACTTAGATTTTGAATTTTAGCCAAGTCATTCACTTGCTCTGTGACCTCAGGAAAGTCACTTAGATATCAACTTTTTATAAAAAAGTAAATAAATATGCACCTTGCAAGACTGATAGATGATTAAAAGCTAACACTGAGTCAGGATTCTCTGAAAAAAGAACCAGTAAGATATGTATTTATATTCATGTGTGCATATGTTTGGAGTTTTATTTATTGGTATTTATGAAAGGAGTTTTTGTTTTGCTTTTTAAGGAAAATTAATTCAAGTGATTCCAGAAGGCTGAGGTCCTATAGTAGGCTGTCTGTGGAAATAGGCAGGCAGGGAGCATGTACCAGTCCAACTTGCAAGGCCTCAGAATCAGGGAAGCTGATGGTGTAATTTTCAGTGTGCTGGTGTAAACTCTGGAGTCTGAAGATTAGAGAACCTACAACTTTGATTTCCAAAGGCAGGAGATGAAGGTATCTCAACTCTTAGGAGAGTAAATTCTTCCTTCCTCTGCCCTTTTGTTCTCTCCGGGTTCTTAGTCCATTGGATAATGCCTGTCCATGTTGAAGATGTAGCTTCCTTTCTCAGTCCATCAATTCAAATACCAGTTTCTCTCAGGAACATCCTCATAGACGTACTCAAAAACAATTTTACCAATTATGTACATACCCCTCAATCCTGTCAAGTTGATGCCTAAAATTAGCCATCACAGTACCTGTCAAATATTAATATCTGACAGTTAGTACTATTTCTTTTTCCTTCTGCTTCCCTGGATTCTAGTTCCAAGCTGTGTGATCAAGCACTTGCTATTTAAAAGTTTAAGCTACATCTTGTTCATTTGTGAATGAAGATTGAGGTAGGGAGAAGGTGCTGAGATCCTTTCCGATTTCTTTTTAATCCAATGATTTCAGAAATAATCAAGATTCTGCTAAGGCAGGGTGGTCCTGGATCTGTCCTTAAGATTCTAATGATGATTGAGTCTGCTATGGAAGTGGCACAGTAAAGCCATAATGGGGGTCTCAAGCATCCAAGCATCCACAATGAAAGAGGCAAGAGGGTCATGACAAGAGATGCATTTTCTTTACAATGCTATCTTTCATGTGGAAGAGATACAAAATGTGGAAAGGTAGTCTATGAAATTCAGATTTTGAAATTCCAGCATGGGTCCTGAATGGGTGGCCCGCAAGTCCCTTTGTAAAAGGCACTATATACAACAAAATCACAACTTGGATAACTATGTATCAAATTTTAACCTACCTAAAGGATTGCAGCTATAGTTTCTTAGCTAATATTGATTCAGTAGGGAAGTGAGGCAAGTAGCAAGAGTATATGGCAAGTATTACTAACTCTAGCACATCTATAACTTCTAGTTGTAGAAAGAACAAATAGATTCCTGGAAAGGAATGGGAGCATGGCTCAGGGTGTTTTGGTCACCCACCTATTCATCTTGTCACAGTGTAGTCTCATTGGACAAAGTGGTGCTAATTACAGTATAATATCAAGCTGCTGTTTATCTCTAGAGAAGCTTGCAAGCCTGGCTATGCATCTCCATGTTTTGCATTAACTTCTTCAAGGGCCCAATCCCTTTCAGACTTCCTATTAATTTCTAATTTAGCTGTCTATGATACTTTGAGCATTTGAGATCTCCAAATTCCTTTCCCAAACAATATGAAACTTGCAGTTTTTTCCATGAGTTTTTTTTTTCTAATTTACCTCAGGCAAAATAAGTAAGAGACTGGTTCAAAGGAGGAACTGCACCAAAGGAGGACAATCCCTTAGTCCACAAGATGGCTGGGGTTCTGCTGTTTGTGGAATGGGAAATACAGACAGAGTGTAGGTTGGGGTAAACAAAACCATGGAATGAAAATCCTCAGAGTGTGAGAAAAATCCAGGTGCAAAGGAGAGAACAGGGAGGGAAGGTGGATGTTAACTTGAGATGGATCTTACCTGTCTTTTTAACATTAAAAACAGGAGAAAAGAATAAAGCTGGTAAAAATTCAAAGAAATGTTACTAGATAATTCCAGAAAGATGCTGGAAAGAATGATTAATTTTTATAAAACATGTTTGAAAAATTTGCTAGTTAGTAATAGTATTGCTATCCAGAGTGGGAACAACTTTTTGAAAAACTCATTATCTTGGAGTCTCGCATTTCAATGCTCATGATTTCCTGGGTACAGTAATTGCAACACCTATTTATACATTCCTTGTCACTTGAGATTCTCAAAATGATAAAGAGCTGCTGTTTGGAGTCTGTCTTTTGTCTGAATAACAAAATGACAGCATAGTTTAGAACTTAATGGTTCCTCTAATGGAGATGTCTTGTTTCCTGTTTAAATGTTCTTATCATCATTTCCATAATAATGACAACTAAAAGGAGAGATTTTTCTTTACTCATGAAGTGAAGAATCTTCTTGCCCCCATACAATCCTCTTGATGCAAAGAAAATCAAGGAGTGACAAAGATTATGCATGTTTTTATATCCTGGAAATTACTAACTTTATGCAGTTTATAAGGAAATTACTGCTATTTCTACTCTGGCAGTTGTCTCTTTTCTTATCATATCTACCATTGTTTACTTTCATGATGTGTTGGTCTCTGAACCCAAGAGATTGATTTTTTTATATTTTCCATACAGAAAAAACAATAAATAGATAAATAGCTCAATAATTTACCTACTCTTTGAAGATAAAAGTGATATAATTGGGCCAGTGATACAACTCAGCAGCTCAAGCACCTGGCTGGCAAGTGAAAGATTCTGAGTTAGATTCCTGGCACACACACAAAAAAAGTGATAGAATGAGCACCATCTTCAGAATAAAGGATAAGAGAATTCACCAACACAAGAAATGGAATGTGAGTGGAAAAACTGGGCTATCAGCAGCTCCAAAATAATGGGGCAATAATCTTTGATAAAGAATTTTTAAAAATACAGCTCATTGTTTTCATCTATATTTACCTGGAATTATCTATCAGCCATTTCATGTGGGTCTATAATTATTGTTTCTTTATAAGTGTTGTGAAATTAATGATTCAACTTTTTAAAAAACATGATGCCTAAAACCTAATGTGAGAGAAGAAAAAAAGTAACCAACTGTTATAATAGTGTACTATTTCAGACTTCCCTTCTCAATAGAGATAGACAATTTAATTTTGGAAATAGAATAAAAGAATGAAAGTGAATGTTGTCTATTAGCATAACGATAGGAAACTTTAAGCAAAGAAGTTAATAATCTTTAGTGTAAATTTTTTACTGCTAGATGGAATAAGGAATGACTACTAATATCAAATTCTTAAAAAATACAGGGAATTAAATACAATCAATGGGAAGTAAAGATGATACTATGCTACAAGAGGATGGTCATTTTCTTTTAAATCTAAGAAAGCAAGTATCTGTGGTATGACAACTACCCATTCTCTGCCTGAGAAGGGAGGTTACCAATAGAAGAATGTGGGGGGGAACCAAAAATCTCCTTCAAATACACAGTAGATCCACATGAGAACTGAACTCTGCATTCCTGAGATTAGAGTCCCCCACATCCCTTTGGTGCTATGTGACTTTGATGATGCTTTCTTAGATGGGTAATAAGAGGTGATACATTGTTTTGGAAAGACAAGAAAGATTTCTAGATGTATAGTGTGTTAATCATTTTACTGTATGACCTTCTACAAACAGCAAACATAAAAAGTAATTCCTTTATCAAATGCTGTCCTTAGAGGTTCTGAAGTCTTCTCAAATTCACTTTGTTAGACAAAAAGCTGCTCATTTATATAGGCACATTTAAAGATATTTTAAATTTAATTACAATATATTAAAACATCCAAAAATAATGAGTTAATATTAATTGATAATATTTGCATTGATAATGTAATTTGCTATAACAATACTTAGTTTCCTTAAAAA
>RJWT010049572.1:0-10980 GCA_004365215.1 Cuniculus paca | reverse complement strand
CGCTGCCAGCCACCACCTTCTTCTTCGTTTAAATTCTTTTTATTCTCTTTGTGGGCTTCAAGTCATATTTTAGATTCTTCCTTGGTTCAGGGGACCCAGTTCCTTCCTTCTTGTCCTCTCCATGATGTTATATTCCAGCATCTGAACTGTTTCTCTCAGAGAGACTGTTTACTCTGCTGCTTACTGTTCCGCCATCTTTTTTGAATCTTAGCTACTTAATTCTGCCTTTTATTTTTGATGATTCATAGTTTCTCTCCATTCTTATCATGAAGGGCATAGGCCAATGTGCTGAAGAAATGATAAGCCACAGAATCCAGTTCAGAATTTAATTTCCTAGGGAAAAATTCATGGTGTCACATCTTAAGGTCTTTTGGGAACTCAGTGCTTAGAGGAAAAAATTCCTTTGAATTTTCAAATGAAAGAGGAATGCAATGATCGCAGATGAAATTTGGCTCCCAACTGGCACCATGGAAAGAAACAGGCATCTATAGATGGAAAAGTGCACTAAAAGATGATATCCTCCTGTGGTACTGGGAGGTGTCTTTAGAAAGAAAAGAATGATGTGCCTGGGTGAACACTCACTTCTTTTAATTTAGTCATCTCTTTCCTTTACATGAAGACCTTTTAGGAATATTTATGCTGCACATTTTCTTTAGCAGTAGCAACTTGGTGGGGGAGGAGTTAGGTAGCAGGTGGACATGAAGGATAGAATTAATGAAGAATGCACTCCGCAAATTATTTTCAAGCTAATAGTTTATCAACATCCAGGTCTCTGAGAAATCACATTTTCTTCTCTCAGGTTTTAAAAGGCATTTGAAGGAAAGGGGAAATTGAAGGAGCTTCATCAAACAACTGCCCTTTTTTGTAAGATATCGTGAGAGTCTCTAAGTACACAGAGATAGGGCTTATTAAAGTGCAAGAAGAAACTTTGCCAATAGATGCATCATCGGAATTCATAAATTGGCTTGGGAAGGAAGGAACAGAACATCAGAATCCAGCTCCCTGTCATTAGTTTTCTGCCCTTGTAAAACATGAGTCACTCCTCTTATAACTCATGTGGACTCATGAGTGGTGAGATGTTCTGGAACTTTGGAAGTACCAATAGTTGTGTAGTGGATGAAGTCAGGGCTACAGCAGCAAAGTAGCCTGCAGAGTAGTATCCTGCTTAGACAGGGGTTAAATAATTGGGCACAAGACTAAAGCAAGCCCAGGGTTTTGGCAAAACTTAGGGAAGATCTAGAAAAGAGCAACTCTTGCCTTCAGAGAAGAGATTTGTTGAAGTTCAGAGACAATGTCACCTGGAACTTGGCAAGGTTGATAGAAGACCTAGAGAGCCAATCAAACTACAAAGTAAACTACAGAAACCACCAAGATGGGCCAGGGAAGTTAATAGGTTCCCAGCACCTGCTCTAGGTACACCAGGTTCTGATACAATTACCACTGACAAAGTCATAGCCCGGGACACACGCTGTTCAACCTGGTAGTTAGGGCTGAAGCAGTCGCCGATTTTGCACCAGTTGTGGTGTCTGAACAGGTTGGAGAGGGCAAGGCTGACACTTTTGTTCCTCTTCATCTCCACTCTTGAGGAAATTGTTCAGTGTCTCCATACATTAAGATCATAGTATTGGCTACCAAGTATTAGTTCTTACCATGTGCTGTACAGGGCACTTTTTCTATGCGTTGTAATCTTCATTAGTCTGTTGAATGTTATTAGTATATATTTAGGGTTTCTTGTTTGTTGGCTTTTTAGTTTGGGAAAGGAAAGGACGGGTTAAGTAGTTGATCCTAGACTAAGAGACAAGGCTGGAAGAGAAATAATGAGAAGGACATTACTGCTGCATTCTGGATGGCCAGACTAACCTAGCTACAAAATCGGTATACAATAATCACCTCAAGAAGAAGATCCCATAATAAAGGGTTTAACGGTCTCCCTAGGAGATAAGAGAGAACAACTCTTGTTGAGGAGTTCAGCAAGGCTTCTCAAAAGAAAGCACCCTATGATTTGAAATGTTGGATGTTAGCCTCCCACTATGTGATAGAAGATATTGTGCTAGCACGCATCATTCTGGACTGGGAGAGGTTACTGTGATGGCTTTGTGTCATAAGAGGAAAAATGTTTCATCTAGGAAGGAAGCTGAACACTGGAGTATACTGGCCAGAAAAATAAAGATGAAGTGGGAAGTGACCACAAGGGACTTGCATGCATGAATAAAGCAAGGAACAAAGGATTTGGGTACATGAGAAAACTAAGACCTTTCACCAAATGATGCAATATTTCCTTTGTGCAAAAACGTTATTGTGTCCCAGTCATTTTACATGATACACCATCAGCTAATGTTCATTTAAAAATGATGCACCAGGCCAGGCACCTAAAGGGAGTAAGTGGATTCACCTGGCATTTAAAGGGAGTAGGAGTGCTCTAGGTATACAGAAGAACATGTGCTTATGTGTCTAGATGAACAGTAATTAAGGAACAGCAGGTATCTGACAGAGCTTGAATAAAATATAAGCATAGACAGGGACTTGCAGAGCGATGTGAAGGATGGGCATTATGTTGACAGCCTTTAGGACACCTGGCGGGGCTCAAAATACATCGTGCACACGTTTACTCTGGGAATGCCATCCTGTGGTTTGTGTTTGAGCAGGGTCAGTCTCACAGCCTTCCAAGGTCAGTGAGCAAACAAAGGAACTGATGAGATGCTGTTGTAGAAATAACAAAAGTTAGAATGGCACGAGGAAAAACTAGAACTTACAGAATCTATTGAAATGCTGGCATTTTACATTCTAGAGTCTTTGTCATGAATCCTAACAACTCCACTGCAAAGTGGTTCACAATATTGAGACTTCCATGCTAAGCATCAAATCTAAAGAAGAAAATCGAGCATATTGGTTACAAGGTTTTAGCACTTACTGTGGCGCTTGGAAATCAATCTTCTTACAGCCCAGCGTTTTGCAGCAGTAAAATTGGAATACCTGTGGTAGTGTGGGAAACTCTAAATGACATACTGCATACAAATAAGTTGAAATTCCCCAGTGAGTGTTAGTTATCATTGTCATCTTTAAATAGGACACTTTTTAACAGTCCTTTACTATTCATTTTGTGAAATATTACTGATGAGGAAGTAAAACTCAGCGAGGGTTTATAAACTTGTCATAGCACAAACCTGAGCTCTTCTGAATGCTGACATTGCACAATGGAGAAGAGATGTATGGTTTCCATTCAGCGCATCTTCCAATTTCAGTATGATCTGTGACAAACTGTGGATAGGTGAACACCATCATCTAAGATTTACCCATTAATGGCTTCTATCAAAGGGCTTTCTCAGCCCAACAGAGGTCTTTTTCCTGATCTAATTCACTGCACTGCTTCTTGGAAGCATTTTCCAGCATTTCTATATTCCCCGACATTTAATTTGCAATCCCAGGAAACCAGAAAGCTTCACATATGCAGTTGCCTAGGCTCCCAAAAGCAGGGAACGCTCCCTTCACTAGGCAACAGATATTTCCAGCAGGAACCTTCCTCAGTTAACCTGGGGATGTGCAGAGGGAGTTTGGCTATGCTTGGAGTGAGTCAGCCAGTTTGCTCTGCCCAGAACTACTCAGCGTGGGTAGCAACATGTAAGCAGGAAAATCAAGCATGTGGATTCACCACCGTTCTGACAAAGGCACAGTTCTCTGTCTTATTAAAACTATAGTTAGCTGAGTAGCATTGACTATGAGGTATTAATCATAATAGTAAATCTGGTCTTTACTACTCAATTTTATTTACTTTGCCCCACAGATCAGGTTGCTAGAGGATGGCCATTAGTGCAAAATCATACAGCCAGTGTACGGTTTTCCTGTGGCTGCTCTAACAAATTGGTGCAGACTTAGTGGCTGCAAACAATGCTAATTTCCTTACAGTTCTGGAGATCAGAGGTCCAGAATAGGTCTCAGGGGGCTAAAACTCAGGGAGTTTCTTTCTGTGCTTCTTTCTGGAGGATTTAGGGGAAAATCTGTTACCTTGCCTTTTCTACCTTCTAGGTACTATCACCAGGTTCAAGGTCCCCTTCATCAATCTTTGATTCATCCCTACCACTTTAGTGTCTGCATTTATGCTCACATCTCAGGCTTGGTCTCTGGCTCTTTTGCCTCCTTCTTCCACTTATAAGGGCATTATGATTACACTGGTTTCTTAAAACCTGCATAATACAGTATGATCTCATTTTAACATCAGCTGATTAGCAGCAATAATTCTATTTGCTGCCTTAATTCCCCTTTACTGTGTGTTATGGAGGGTGTTGTACTCATGAGTGGATTGATCCACTGATGTGTTCTTTGCTGACTTGCTGTCAGGAACTGGGATCTGGTTAGATGCAGGTGGCAACTGGTGTGGCCTAGAAAGGTTTATCTCTCCCCCAGCTTTTCCCTTTGCTTTCTGCTTCTGCCACAATGTTGTGAACAGCTTTCCCAAGCAGGCCTTTTCACTATACCTTTCCTGCATTGGGGCCAGCTGTCTATAAACTGAAACTTCTAAAAGCTGTGATCCAAAATAAACTTCTCCTTATTTAAACTGAGAGTGTCAGATATTTTGTCCCAGTGACGAGGAGAGCAACGAAGACACCATGTACCCTCACATATTCACAAGTACTGGAGATTAGGATTTGAGTATCTTTGAAAGGCATTCATTTTTCTACAGTAGCTGCTAAAAAGTGGGCACATCCAGGACTGAAATCCAGATATATGATTTGGAAGACTATACTGTTATCCATTAAAAAACCACCTTCAAAAAAGAAATGATTGAGAATGGTCCTGGTGCTTCCTATCATGTGCAATATCCCAAATAATTTCAAGGATTAATAGCCTATGCTGTTATTCTGATGTAGGCACTATGGTTTTACTGAGCACCACAACCCACTGAAGTGGGTAACAGAGAGGCTATGATCAACTCCATTTTGGATCGGAGGAAATGAGTGTCATGACCAGAGTCTCACTTTTTGTGAATGACGGAGCCATCTCAAACTCTGGGATTCTGACTTGGAGTCCTTGGCTGCCTCTCCCTGGGCAGGCAACATAGAAAGAATTTGGTTTGGCAAAGTCATTTATGGTCTGACTCAATTTGCAGTTGCTTGGCATTCCGGATGTGTGACACTTAGTCCCTCAACCTCTGAGGCCTTGTTACTTCATATGTAAATTGGAAACAAGAACACTGTGCTGAAAGCTTGGTAGGAGGCAGAGAAATAATGGCATCGACAGCCTGGAAGATAACACGTACATAATCATACTGTCCTTGCACCATTACCAACTGACTGCACATCTTTTCCAATGACCAAGTGCTATAGTTCAGAGTTTTGATAAATGTGCAACCACAGCTAGCTTCCTCAGTGTTCAAAACAGGGAGAATTCTCATCTAGTTTCAAGACACTGCTCTAGCAGAGATGAACATTCTCTTTTTGGGACTCTCTGTGATTCCTACAGAAGTAGAATTCGATTTAGTTCCAGGTAACCAGTCAGAGCGTTCAAAACTCACCCGGAATCTCCAGGTACATTCATTTTATTGGTGGTATTTTTGACTGATTTCTGTGTTTTCAAGAGTTTGCTTTTTTTTTTTTTTTAATTCTCCCAACTCTGGAGCATCAGCTGTGACTAAAGTGGATGTATCTAGAGACTCTGTGCTCCAGTTGTTGCTCTGAGCTCTGAGGAAGAGCCCTCCAGCAGCACTAGTGAGTACAGAGATGCCCACAGGGCAGAAAGGAAAGCAGCAGAGCACTGTGAGTGCACTGCCAGGGCTTGTGGAGAATGCACACCAACTCTCCAAGACAACAGTGAGTTCTCTACTACCCAAATCCCGTATATCCTTGCTCGCTCCTTTTACAAAGCTCCCGTATCCCCCTCTGAATTTGATCCCCCTTTCTTTTGACCTAACACAAGGCATTATTCCTTTGCTTGAACACTAAGCCTTATAGCAGAGACTGATGTACACAAAGCTTGTGGTATTTTAGGGTCATCTGTAACCCATCTTCAATTTCTGAGGGCTTTGCATACAAGTTTATATTCAGTGCCCCATGGGCTGACTCTACAAATCTGCATGCTGACAGTAGTTCTAATGTCAAGAGTCGAATGCTGAGGAGCATGATTTCCTTTGAATGTTCACTCGTGGAGCACCAAGCACCTGGTCTTGTGATAGATAGGAAACAAGAGCATTCTCTGTGTGAAGATAGCATGCATGGAGATGGAGGAGCAGGACAGAGACTAGACAATTACAGAGCACTCAGCAAGGTGCCACGGGAGGACAAAAGTGTACAGGAAAGGCACCGACCCTGAACTGAGGGACCTCTTATGGGAAATTTTGTTTTGGCTCTGGTCTTGGTTTTCTCACTTATTAATGAGATTGGAGTAAATCAGAGGATCATAATCAGGCTTTGGGCCTATCTAGTCCACAACTGTGATGTCTGCCATATTGCCCTACAAAGTGGGCTTTCTTTGTTTCCTCCTTTTTTTTCTTTCTCTTGAACAAACATCAGAAGTGCTGGCAACAGCAGCCTCTTTACCTGCTGCCAAGGATCCAGTGAGCCGAGATGTGCATGGCTCTCCCTCTGTCTGTCCTCTCCAGTCATCCTGGACCCTTCACTTGCTGTAACCCCTCTTTCCTGGAGCTCCAGAACCAGGTGCCGTGTTTCATCAGGTAATAGTCATCTCACTCACTCACCTTTAGGATTAGCTGATATTTGCTGTGCCTATCAATTTGAATCATCTGGATTTGTGCTTGTTTACTTAATTCTGCTAGGAAGTCAGTATAGCAACCACAATGCTAGGAATTTGAGATTGTGAAGATAAGCAGGAAATATCTCATACCTTTAATGATAGAACTAAGGAGAGACTAATTATAAGAAACCATTGAAATAGTGCGGTAAATGTTAACAAGAGGGAAGGCATGAAACAAAGGAGAAAAAAATGTTTAATGAGGAACAGACAAGTTTTGCAGCAGGGGCATACCAGGAAAGAGGGAGAGAAAAGAGCTTTGCCAGAATGTTGAACGCATTGGGGTCCAATGAAGATTCAAAGTAGTTGATTGCTGAATAGAATGGAACTGAACTGAATTCTAAGATGATGAAGTTTTGTGTGCAAAGACAGAGAGGTGACTGATAACGATTTTATATCTTAGGATCTGAAATTATTTGACAAGGGTCGTGGCATAGAATTAAAATCCAGTAATGCAGGACCTTGTGTGACATACTGATGAGGTTTAATTTATTCTGAAGATAAGAGGTTACTGTGGTAGAGGATGAAGCAGGGAGCATGTGAATACATTTGTGAGAGTTTTGAGAGATCACCGTGTCAGGAAAGTGTGTAGTCAGCTATAGGAGCTTACACCATAGAAGATTGAATTGCAAGACCGTTGTGACCAATGTAGTCAGACATTTCTATGTTGCAAATGAGATAAACTCCAAGTCAAATTCAGTTATTGGTCGAGGGAACACATTGCTTCCTATGGAAGTAGAGGAGTGTGGTCTTTGAAGATGACTTAATGTGATTGTTCTAAATCTTTTTGTTTCTTGTTGGGGATCTGCATCATCCCCTGGTTGGTATCTTTCACAGGGGTCAGTGGAACCAGGATTTAAGGCATCACCACAGTTTCCCAGCTATCATTTTGTACATCTCACTGCCCAAATGGATCTCATGTCTTTATCTAGTCTTTGGTCCACAGGAATGTGGGAACCTAGTTTCTTGAGCTGAATCACTAGGTCAAAGTATACAGAATTACTATTAGGCCTATCAGATTTATTCCTGCAATTGGAGTTTGGAGAAGCTTTTTGTGTATTATTGTGGTCTTAGGGAAGGTTGTACATACATGCAATATTCAAATTGCTAGTAAGAAAAGTAAAGGAGTGCTTAGGAGGCAGCTATCAAGACCACGCTTTGAATTATATTAGTCAGCTTTCCATCACTATGACAAAATATTTGATATGATCAGCTTAAAAAGAGGGAAGGTTTATTTTTAGTTTATGGTTTCAAAGATCTCAGTCCATGATTGGTTGGTCCTTTTGCTTTGGACCCATGGCAGCAGAGTGCACACGGCAGGAACATGTCACGGAGTAGGTCTGCTCTCTTCATGACAGCTGGGAAGCAGGCAGAGAGAAAGGAAACATAGGTCCCCAAGTCCCCTCCTTTAGTACACTCCCAATAACCTAATTTCCTCTCACTAGGCCTCACATCACATTGGTTCCACCTCCTCCCAGTAGTACCACTTAGTGGGAAACAAGTCTTTGGGGAATATTCCAGAATCCAACTATAGCAGATGGAAAAGACATGAATATAAGAATGTCAGAAATGTGGTAAAGGATAGGATAGAGACATGTTAAACAGATAAAAGGATCAAGACCTGGTCATTGATTCAATATGGAAGCTGAAGGAAGCAAAGATATCAAGAAAGGATTCTCAGCGTTTAGATGTGGACAACAGATTCCCTGAGGAGCATATTTTGGAGTAAAGAAAATGCCCATTGAAAATGTCAGTCTGCCTTGATTCTCAGTTATCCAAGTGTTGTATTGGATTTAGATACATGACTGAGTCCAGGTCACAGAAATAGGACAGGGCCAGAGGTAAGGATCAGGAGTGAGACAGGGTTGCGATCAGATTCTGCAGGGAAGGGGTGATTTGAGTGATTTGAGGAAAGCAACTTCTGGTCATGTTACAGTATCATCATTATTTAGAAATGTGATCCTTACAAGAGGGCAGCTCTCACCTCAGGGATGAAAGAGACCCTACCAATCTCAGAGAGCTGTGTCTTCATCCCTTAATACAAGGAGTTCCAGCTGAGTGCTTGCAAGAGCTGATGAACAACTTCATCACCTCCCCTTAGTGCTCCTTCAAGTGAGCTAAAATGCATTATAGCTGCCACTAGTGTCTGCCTTCTGGGAGTTTGCCGTGTTGGACAAGTGCTCGGCCTATTTAGGACATGAACTGTGTCTGAAAATATGCCCCTCATACAAGAGAAGCAATGCGTTCCTGGTGTCCAGAAATATCAAAAGGCAAGCAGAAATTTGACTCATAATATGTGGCTTGCCTTGTCAAGATATTAAATATTGCAGAGGTAACTCATCACTGCAGATTAATGAAGTCACCAGAATCATTTAGAAAGCAATTGAGTGTCTAATTTTAATTAGAGGTTGGATTGCTACTATTAAAACAAGAGAAATTCACACCCTTCACCCCCTGAATGTTTTTCCCATTGGAACAACAATTAGTGTGCCAATCTTTAGTTCATTAGTGGGTCTTTTAGGAGATTATACATTAGATGATTTCCAAAGAATACAATATTTTAAGTAAGACTTACAGATTAACATGATCCCAAGCAGAAAAACTCCTGGAACCCAAAGATAAAATAGAAAATGTCACTTTTTCATGATAAGCTAATATAATGAAAGAAAAAGAAATTGATGGCAGGAGTGAAGATGAAGTTTTCCAAAAAATATAAGATATGATTGTATGTGTGCAGTTGCAGGTTAGAATGTTTTCATCAAACTGGCAAGGGGACCAGTGAGTGTCCCTTAAATGAAAGGCATTCGTTTATAAAAAAACAAATATGACAACTTTTTAATGTGTGTCATAAAGAAATGAAATGGACATACATTGTTGACTATCCTGTGTGTGGGAAGGTGAGGGGCCAGAGGCCAGGAGGCACTCTTCTTCTTAATTTATCCTCATAGGAAACAGAGCACAGAGGAACAAGAGAACGAGGCGAAGCACAGAGACAGAGATTATGCAGAAAATAAGAATTTTGCTCCTCAAAATGATGTAGGAGGTGTGATCAGAATATACAGTGAATGACAAAGTTTTGGAAAATTGACTACAGTCAATTACACATGGCCATTAATCTCCCTCACAATACTCCTCCTCACTTGGAACACACTTACCCCATTGTTCTCGCCACTTTTCCAAAGCAAGCCCTCCTTCCTGTCTTTGCAAAGTGTCATAAAAAGACAGCGAACGCTGCTGCCAAGTGCCACCCCAAGGAAAGCAGGCTCATAAAAACATTCAGGTGTGTCCTCGCCTGCCTTCTTCACCAGACGTGGCACTGAGCACCTTTTGGTTCTACTTCAAAGTCAAAATGACCACAAAAGGGAAATGTTTGCAATTAATTCAGGACACCAAGGCAGCCACAGGAGCACAATTAAAGACGTTCAGAATAAAGGCATCCAAGATTACTGCAGAAATGGCAAAGATGATGGAATGAATGTGTTGGAAACCAAGGGGAAGGGGTATTAAAGGGGGATCAGTGGCCAAGTGTCTTACCATAATCATTTTCTTAAAATGTAAACTTTCACTGTATTTTTTTATCACACCTTGTACACCAACTAATGGCCAATATTTGAGTCCCACATGACCTACATGTCTGAATAATTTCTTTTTCTCTGATTTTAGTTTCTTTTTTTTTTAATCTTATTTCTAATTTGTTTCCCAATTATCACAGGACTTGATGAGAATAGGAAAATTAAGCGGCATGAATTATTTAGAGCATAACAAATATCAACATCCTGTTCTGAGAACTTTGTGTGTACATCACCATGTCTAAGGGTATCTTGTGTAATGATGATTCTAGTAATGAAAATGCATTTTCCATTTTCTATTAAGAAAGAGTAAATATGTTTAAATATTTATCTTTTTTAGTTCATTTGCTATGAATTATTCTCAATGAGTGGAATGTTAAAACAAAAGATTAGAATAAAATGTTAGTTCTAAGGAGATGTCAAAAATGTTCCCACAGTCCATTATACATCAAAAAGAAAACACAGAATAAAATCTTAGTGCTCACCTTTTTCTTTGTCACCTCTCACTGCAATAAAGCACACTGTATAAAAGACAGTGTCTTCACTGGCAATTTCTCAAATGCTAACTGGAATTCATTGCTAGTATTTCAATACTTTTTGCAAAGACATGGAGTAGTTAACCCAGTAAATTTACATACATAAAACTCAGTATGTATCACAACACTGCTAG
>RJWT010049571.1:0-10981 GCA_004365215.1 Cuniculus paca | reverse complement strand
GCATACCTCACCCGACTTTCTTACTGTGTATTCTTCCTGACTGCTCAAGTAGGAACTTTGACTGTGGGCTCAGAAAGTCCTAGACAAACTCTAACACTGCTGCATGCTCACTGTGTGACCAGAGCCAAGCTTCTTCATAGCTCTTTAGCTCTACTTCCTGGTCTATAAAATACTTCCTACTGCAGAGGGCTTCTCAAGTTCCTTCTGTGAGAAGGGAACGAAATTGCATTCATGAAGCATTGATGAACACGGCAAGAACAGTCGGAACACAGACCCGTAAGGAGATGGGCATGAAACTGTGGTGAGGAGGGGTTTAAAGGGTGCACAGGAGTTGAGTGACTTACCCCTGTTCCACGGCCACAAACTGCACCCCGGATGCTACAAGATCTGCCCGATATATGAACCCACCGTTAGCAAGATTAGCCCAAGTTGGAATGTGTGAATGGACTTTTCATGATGGCTACAAACAACTGGAAGTGCTCAAACCATCACACAACCAGAAGGCATTAATGAACTCACACAATTTTCCCTTGAGACTTTAAAAAAAAAAAGAAAAAACAAAGAACGAGTCCCCCAAATATTAGTATATTTGTGGAAATAAACATGGACATGGAATGGAAAACTAGGAGTACCCTCCAGTAAGTGGGTAGAAGCCAAGACAAAGCAAGGCCAATGTACCTGAGAGGTGTGGAGGGCTTTCTCAGAGCACGGCTGTCAGGAAGAGCCTTGGAAGGGGGACAATACTTCAGGCTGGCTTTGCAGGTGAATCGGATCTGAACGGAAGGCAGAAAAAGCGGAAAGGTCACTTAGAGGTGAGGCCAAAAAGGAAGGGTGAAGCCAGGGTCTGGAGGAGTTTGAATGGCAGTTGAAAATCTTTATCTTGGATCCTATAGAAATGGGAGAGATATTTAAGGAAAAAACAAAACAAAACAAAACAAAAACCGTGGGATTGAAGAAACTTGGAACAGCAGCTCTTGAGAGCAGCTCCTGTAGCTCAGCCCTCACCTGGGGCAAAGGAGGAAACCAGTCCAGGAGAAGAAGCCCCTCGCCCAAGGGCACTGTCACAGCCTGACCAACCCCTGACCTCAGCTTCGGTCTCTGACTGCTGTCTGCTCTCCTTTCCGCCATACTGTTGTCATAAAGGAAAATCATCCATGGCTAATTTTGTGAGCCACAAACAAACAAACAAATCTATTACTCTTTCTCCTTGCATGTGAATAAAGTATAAGTGTGTAATATCCCTGTTGCCAAATTTTGCTACCATGAGCATAAGATGATTCCGGAGAAGTGAGTCTAACAATCGAACCAGCAGGAGAGAGCATGGGTTGTGAACACCGACACCCGTGCGAGCTCTTAGTTCAGCCTGAAATCTAGAGGCGCCTGCCCTGTCCCAACTTTGCTTTGCTTTCCCTTGAAGTGCCCTCCTCCCCCTGGACCCTTACTGAGCCCGAAGGTGTTAATGCCAGGCCTTGTCTACATGGTATCTGAGTCTCGGAGTAGTTTCTGAGTTGCCAACAGGCACGCATTTTCTCAAGAAACTAGACTTGATTAGGCCTGATTGGAATAAAATTTGTTTATACAATTCACATCTTGAAATAAAACTTAAACTTCTGCTGGACATGTTGAGGGAAGCCAAAAAAATCTATTGCAAGTGAAATCGCTGCTCTTCCCTATGGCTCGGGGACCACAAGGGAGCAGGATTTGCCTGGATTGGAGAGGTGATGACGGGCCTGACACTGAGAGGGGCCAGCATGCTGGATGGTGATCAGTCTAGGACACAAGATGTATCTCTTCAGAAATTATTTCCTGGAAACAGAATGATCTCACTGGGCTGAACTCTTGGACATGCCGTGGTTTGCACATCTATAACATAAGGGTGGATTGATAGGTGGGTGAACTAGATGACAGGGTGACCTCTGAGATACATTTAAGCCCTGGAATCTTTTTATTCAATTTTAATCAAAATATCTCAAATCCAATTTTACAGCATTCGAGTCTTTAGTGGAACAAAGGGTCCCGCATTCTTGAATTGCATAGTTTTATGCCTCATGCTATACCCCCTACTTATAGATCATGATGTGTGATAGCTTCTTGTGCTCTCGGAGATCTTGCCACAAGTTGGTTAAACAGTTATTACCCAAACGGATGTGAGAATAGAATCTCCCCCCACCCCAAGAAATCCCTCGCCTGAGATTTATAAACTTGTGAGCAAGACAAGTATAACAGAAAAACAAAAGAATGATTACCCTTGGGAACTGGATAAATTCCTGATCTGTGAATATGGGAACATGATCTAGTAATTCATGACCGTAATCTCCAGGGGAGAAAAACAAAAAGTGATAAATATGATTATGATTCATGGTCACATAAGAAAGGCTTTATGTAAGATTAGTTTTGGAAATAATAGGAGAGCATCCTGTATGTTTTGACATTCAGAAATTTTGCCAGAGTAGCTCACCTACCAACTCATTAAAATAACCTTATCTCAGAAAGACCAAGTACTCTGAAGACAAATTCCTATATAAGACAAATGTTAGTACAAACAAGTTCTAATATCTGAAGGGGTTCATGGCAGGAACACTAACATCATGCAAATTCCCTATAATATTGTAATTACCGGGACACCCAGACAGTGGTACAGCGCTTGCCTACTATGCACAAGGGTCTGTGTTTGATCCTCAGCATGCCCAAAACACTCCACAAAACTCTGTTTATTGAATCTTATTTTAGTATCGAAGATTATCCAGTTACCCAAAAAAAGCTATAGAAGTACTGCCCCTATCCAACTGCATAATTATGTGAGGACAGATTTTCTTTATATGCTTTAACCAGAACAGATATCACAACAGATTAAATGCAGGATATAAGATTTTGGCTGCTGGATGTGGTGGTACACCTGTAATCCCAGCACTTGGGAGGCTGAGGTGGGAAAACCACCATAAATTCAAGGTCAGCCTGGCCTACATTACATGGTGAGTTAAGGCCAACCTGAACTACGTAGCAAGAACCTGTCTCAAAAAGCTAGAAAAAAAAATTTCAACTGCCAAATAAAGGCAGACACAAGAGAAATTTGCAAAACAGAAAAATAATGTCATTCTAATTTTTTATTTTGAAAAATAAAGCTGTTTTATAATACTTGCCAATATTTATATTAATATGCAATAGATTTGTTGGTATTCTTAATCCAATCAGTATTTTAAAATTTCTTAGTTTTGATTTCTAAACTGGTACCGGTTAATGTAATAATAAACATAAACAAAAAACTCTTTGGGGTTCTCAGTAAGTTCTAACAATGTAGCAGGATTTTGAGACTAAAAGTTTGAGAACCAATAGGCTAGAATCAGTGCTCACACAGAGATGGTATTCAAAAACTATCAAATTATTCTAATGTATATAAAAAGAATTAGATAATAAAAAAACACTAAAAATTGATCATACATTTATCTCAACACATTACAAAAATAGAACACTGCATCCATCTGAGTTAAAGAGTACCCTTTCAAGATTACTAATAGTAAGCAGCTGTCAAGCAATAGAGTACCCATCCCAAGTCTGATGGACTGGAAAGGAAATCTGCGTTTCCCACAGACTGCCAACGTCTCAGGTATTTTTAGAGCACAGGAAGTCTGTCGGCTTAACGTGAGTTCTCCCAGGCCTGGCCTTGCCCACTTGCGTGCTTCTCTGGGAGCCAAGGCGCATTTAAGAGAGGGAAGAATTCCTGCCCAGTCTGCGACAGCTCATGCGTTCCTACCAGTGCTCTACCTATTGGACCACCCAAAGATACGGCAAGAAATGCTGTTGGAACTGAAAAATCTGCCTTGGAAACCCAGCCCACATGTCTCTTTCAGTGGAGATGTAGAAAATCAAATTCCTAGTCAAGACTACGAAGCTGATGTTTTTCCCCCAGGCTCTTCTCTCAACCCAAGGTGTAGTAAACACGAAGAAGTAGAAAAATGAAGGTGATCGCGTGGTGGGGAGCACTTTGGCAGGTAACACTGTGGTGAAGGCTAGAATGAAAGGGAGCTGAAGTGAGTGTGGATATTCAGAGGACAATGGGGCCTTTCTCTCCACATCTTCTAGAGCGCTCCTGAGCTGACCAGAGTTGGAACAATGGTCTCGACTCCCTTTCATAAAAAAGTACGGAGGTTTGCTTCAAATTCTGGAGTAAAATTACTCATGTCCAAATTACAACAGCGTCTCGGTTGACTATAATGAAAGTGGCGACATCTTTCAATCAGACAATGTTTATCTTGGGGTACACCGGTTGTCCACGAGGTTTCGTAAAATTAGATGACAAATTATTATGGCATGTTCATTATCAGTTAATAAATAGTTCATCAGTGATAAGAGCTAAAATATTATAACAAACCAGAGGTGATAATAATGCCTAGTAAAATTTTTGTATGCCTTACTTCCCTTTGTTTCTACATCCATGACCTTCACTCTACTTGTTGCCATCTACTGGGGCAATAGGGTGTCACCGCGGGGTCCATCGTTCAAGAGGAGGCTGGTGTACAAAATAAGACTTCAAGTAAGAAAATGGCTGTGAAACTGGGGTTTTGTTCAGGTGAAAGTTTTCTAACCTCTTTGGGTTCCTGTTAGCATAGACCCTTCCTGGAAGACCTATGTCTGAGACGAGTACCCTGTGTGTAACTGGAGCCTGGTGATTCCTGGCAGCAGAATGGAATGCAAAAGATAAAATGGTTTGCAAATATTTTTCCCATTCTGCAGCTTGTCTCTTAACTGCTATCTCCTTTACGGTGCAGAAGGTTCTTGGCTTAACCATCTATTTTTACTTATGTGTTGGAGGTCCTGTCCAAAAAATCTATGCCTGCATCAATGGCTGAAGAGTTTTCCTTATGTTTTCTTACAGTAATTTCATAGTGTCAAGTCTCCTAAATAAGTCTTTGATCAATTTTGAGTTCCTTGTGTATGGTGAGAGAGGTAGGGATCTCGTTTTCTTTTTCTGCTTATGTATGTCCAGATTTGTCAGCAACATTTATTGAAGACACTGTCATTTCTCTTAATGTATGTTCTTGTCTCTTTTTGAAAAAATCCTTTTCCTCTATATACATAAATTGATCTTTGGATTCTCCATTCTATTTATTGGTTTATGTGCCAGTTTTTAAGACAGTGCCATGCTGTTTTGATGCTAGAGTGTTGTGACATGCTTTGAAGTCAGGTATTGCGATGCCTTTGTCTTTGCTGTTATTATTTTGTTTTGTTTGTCCCTTCAGGATTCCTTTGGCTATTCCTAACCTTTTGTGGTTCCATATGAATTTTAAGGTTATTTTTTTCTATTTTTCTGAGGAATGTTATTGTTGTTTTAATGAGGACTGCATTGAATCTATAGATGGCATTGAGTCGTATGGTTATTTGAAGAACATTAATTCTTCTAATCTACCCAGAACTGGCGGGGGTTGGGGGGAGGTGTCTACTGATTTCTTTATCTGTGTTTCATTGTTTTTCATGTAGATATTTTTTACTTCCTTGGTGAATTTATTCTTGTGTTTCACTTTATTTTTGTAGTAGTTTTGATGAATGAGACTGTTTCTTGATTTCTTTCTTTAGCAGGTGCATTAAGGTTTTGGGTGTGTAAAAATGCTGCTGGTTCTGCATGTTGATTTAGAATTCTGAAACTACAGAAAGTTCATCAGTTTTAACAGAGCTTTTATATTCAGGAATTTCAATATACAAAATCCTGTCATCTACAAACATTGATAATTTGACTTTCTTCTTTCTAATGTGGGTGCCCTTTATTTCTTTTTTTTTTTTGTCTAGTGGAATTTGCCAAGACTTCCAAGGTTATGTTGAGTAAATGTGCGGCAAAAGGACATGTTTGTTCCAGCTCTTATAGTAAAAAGCAGTCAACTTTTCATGATTCAGTATAATATTGGGTGTGGGTTTTTCATACTTGGTCTTTAATATTTTGGGATATGTTTCTTCTATACTTAATTTTTGAGAGATTTTGTCATGATAGAATATTGATAATATCTACTAAATGCTTTTTCTGCATCTATTGTTTTTCATTTTCTTGTGTAATGTTTTATATGTATTGATTAGCAAATATTAAATCATCCTTGCATCTCTGGGATAAATCCTACTTGACCATAGGTGTGAACTTTATAATGTGCTATTAGATTTGGTGTACTAATAGTCTATTGAGAATTTTTGTGTTCACCCAAGATACTGGTGTGTGGTGCTATTTGTTGTGTGTCTTTTCTGGTTTCAGTATGAAGAGAATTCTGGCTTCATTGAAAGGTTTGGCAGAGTTCCTTTTCAATCATGTGGAATAGTTTGAGAAGAATTTGAATTACTTCTTCTTTAAATGTTTTATAGAATTCAGTTGTAAGGTCAGGTCTTGGACTTTTCTTTGATGGGAGACGTATCACTTATTATTGATCTGTTTGAGGTAGGTGGTAGGTATTCAGGAAATTATCCATTTCTTCTAGGTTTTGCAATTTGTAGCATGTAACTATTCATTGTGGTTTCTTAGGATCCTTTATGTTTCCATGATATTAGTTATTATATATCCTTAATGTCTTATTTTTTGAGACTTCTGTCATTTTTTTTTGTTTTCCTTTTTTAATCTAGCTGAAGGTCTCTCAATTTGGTCCATAGTTTCAAAAAATCAACTATTTCTTTGATATTTTGTAATTTTTTAAATATTTTATTTCATTTATTTCTGCTCTGATCTTTATTATTTTTTCCCTTCTATCTAATTTTAGGCTTGATTTGTGTTTACTTTTCTGAGTATGTGAAGTGTATTTTAGGTTATTTATTTGAAATCTATTATGATGATGTATGCATTTATTGCTGTAAATGTCTTTATTAATGCTTCTTTTGCTATATCACACAGATGTTGATATGTTGTGTCTTCAATTTTATTTGTTTCAAAAAACCCTTTGCTTCTCAAGTTTTCAATGACTCATTTATCATTCAGGAGCACATTGTTCAATTTCCATATGTTTGCATATTTCCCATTAATCTTCTTGTTGATTTCTAGTTTTATTCTGTTGTGGTCTGAGAAGATACATGACCTGATTTCAATTTTTACAAGTATATGGGAGCTGGATTTGTAGCCTACAGCTATGCTCCATCCTCCAGAATGTCCCATATGTGATGAGAAGAATATGTATTCTGCTATTGTTGAATGAAATGTTCTGTAAATGTCTATAAGGTCCATTTGTTTTATAGTGTGGCTCAATTTCAATATATCTTTCTTGATATTCTGTCTGAAGGATCTGGTTTTTGATGGAAGTGGGTCACTTAAACCCCAAACTATTGTAGTATTAGAGATTGCTTCTTCCTTTAGATCTAACAAAGTTTGATTTTTATATTTGGTTGTTTGGTGTTGAATACATGTATATTTAAAGTAGTTATATCTTCTTGCTTAATTGATTCTTTTATAAACATAACAATCTTCTCTGTTTTTTTAGATAGTTTTTTATTTAAAATACATTGTATTTGATAAAAATATAGGCACTCTGGCTCATGTTTTGTTTCTGTTTGCATAGGACAGTGGTGGACACAGAGCCCTCTCTGTCAGCATGTGAGTCAAGTGTATGAGTTGTTTTTTCTAAACTAAAACCTCAGTATTCAGGTGTAATTGCAGTGTTGGCACTTTGTGATAGTTAAGCAGGGTTTGGGTTGCAGTTTGGATACTCAGTCTCTAAAAGGTTTGCTATTACTGGCAGAGGATGTGTTTTTCCAACCATTCATTTTCAGTCTATGGCGTCTTGACCCCTGAAATGAGTTTCTTACGACCACATATCATTTAGTCTTGGTTTTTTAATCCATTCAGCCAGGATATGTTTTTCCAATTGGGCAATTTAACCCACTTACCTTCAAGGTTATTTTTTTACATATATGAACTTACTCTTGCCATTTTGTTAATTGTTTTCTCATTGGTTTGTATACTCTTTGTTCTTTTCTGTTTCTCTTATTATTTATCATTGTGGTTTTATAGGGTTTTATTGTGGTAAAGTTGGATTCTCTTGTCTTTCTTGTCAGCATATCTGTTCTACCAGTAAAGTTTATACATGTGTTATCGTTATGGTATTTATCATTGTTTGATTTCTAGTGTAAGATTCCTTAAACATTTCTGGTAGCACCAGAATTACTTGCACTTGGTTTAATGTTCTTCTCTTTTTGTTTTTAGAATTCTTTCCTTATATTTGTATTTTTCATAGTTTGACTATGATACCTTGGGGGATATCATTTTTGGTTGACTTCCATTAGAATACTTTAAGATTCTCAGATCTTGATGTCTATATCTCTGAAAACCTGGGAAGTTTCTCGTTATTATTTATTAGATGTTTTCTATCAATTTTCCCTTTTCTTCTTCTGGAATCTCTATATTGCAAATATGTGCTCATTTACGTATGTCTCATATGCTTTCTTTATTCTTTTTTAATTTTTCTAATTTTGTCTGGGTTATGTCAAAAGGCTTGCCTCAAATTCAAAATATCTTTCTTCTAACTGGTCTAGTCCAGTAGTGGCAAACCTGTGGAATGCATGCTGCAGTGGGTTGTTGGTACCCTTGAACACTCTAAAAGTTTCACCATCACTGGTCTAGTCTGTTGTGGATGTTCTTAATTGTATTTTCTACTTCATTGGTTAAAGTTTTCAACTCTAAAGTTTCTGATTAATGCTATTTATTATTTCTTTCTTTGTCAAATTGGTCATTTATACCATAAATGTTTTTCTCCTTTCAGTACATTTTCTGTTTCTTTGTCCTGCATCTTACTGAGTTGATTTTCTTTTTCAGACGTTTATAAATTTCCTTCAAATTGTCATCTATTTCTAAAACATTCTTTTTTTGACATCATGTTTCCCTGGTTTTTCAGGTTTGTCTTGATGCTATGTTTGTCTATCCATCTGGCATAATAGTTGCCTTTCCAGTTTTAAGGGGTAGCTTTTATAAATAAGAACTTTTTCATGCAGATGAGCTATGGGAAATCAGTAGCACAGATGCTTTGGCTTGGATTCTAACAGAGCTCAGAAGTATAACTTCCATGTGATTCCTTCAGTTCTAGTCTATGTCAGCAGTTTCTATGAAGGTTTCAATAGTTTAGTCCAGTGGTGGTGAACTTTTAGAGCTTTCAGTGATGCAAACAGCCCAGTGTAATATGCATGCCATAGATTTGCTGCCACTGGTTTATACAGTAGCAGTTCATGAAGGAGGAGCAACTTTGCAGTGGATGTGAACTCCCAAAGATGTATATCCTCAGGCCCATGGAGGTGATCACTGATCTTGCTGGACCTTGTGATGGTGACAGGCCTGATCCCAGTACTATGGGAAGCAGAAGGGATGATCTCTAGTCCCATGAAGTGTGAGTGACCCTGGGAGTTATATTGCCCCTGAAGCCACAGGGTATGGAGAAGACCCTTACCCTTCATGATGAGCATAGGTGACTCCCGTGCCCCTTACCAGGTCTCCAACATCCTCCTGTCCCTCCTGGTGAACATGGTCCATGCCTTATACAAACATCAAGGAGATGCTACCTTTCCTGTGCAGGCATTGAGGTCCCTACTTTCAGGCAGATTCATTTGAGCAGCACTTGGTGAAGTGCTAACTCTGCCACTGCTGCTTTGAACTGCCTCCCCAACCCCCAGCCCACATCATCACCTGGTGGCTACTTCTAACAAATTTTCATTCCAAATATTGCCTCCTCACAGGTGCCTCCATGAATAGTTTTGAACTTCAATTTCTCTAACCTCTTTTTCATTTATTCCTAGAGCCCAGATCTCTATAATTATTTTTACATGTCTATTTTATGCATATTATCTTCTCTACTCATGGTCTCCCTAACACCTAGAACAAGGCCTGGGATGTTGTGAGGGCTGTGGTTGAATGAATGAGTCTTGAGCTTGTCATGCTGTAACATAGTGACGTGTTCCTTTCTCTCTCTTCCCTGGCCTCATATTATTTGAGCCTTCAGCACTGATCCAATACCTGGTACATACTACAATATCAGATATATGATGAAAGAATAAATGAAGGAAGAATGAGACTTTTCCTACTTATGTTAAGGAAAGTCTTATTGTTAATATTCATGAGTAGATGGAGAAGGCATTTATCTGATGTCTCTGAAGACATTTGTCCAGAGAGTGCCATCTGTCCTTCTACAATTGCTTTGGGCCAGAGGTAGGTGGTATTTAAAATATGGGTCATCTGTTGTTGCAATATCCACTGTGGGTTCTGGTGTCAGCAGGAGCCTGGAGAAGGTCTCCAGAACAGACATCAACCCATCCACCTAATCAGCTAGATTCTAGCCACCAAGAGAGTGCTTAGGGTCATGCAGTGACTTAGAGCAGCTCCTCTACCAAGATGTGCAGACATACTTAAATATTTTAACCTCTGCTATGTGTTTACCCTTGCTCTTGCCTGACTCACACCCTGCCTGTGTCCTTGCAGGGAAGTGGCCCTTGTTGGGAGAGAGTTCACAGTCACAGCCTGGGTCCTCAGTCTGGGAGGACGCAGGCAGGGTCAGGTTGGCCATTCTCTACACTTACACTTGAGGGACTGCTTCAGGGATGAAGGCTGTTTGATGTGCGGGATGCATTCAGACCTAAAATTAAGGCTGCAAGGAAGTCCTGAGCTGATGGCCATTATTCAGCAGGTGGTAGCTGCTTGCAATTTGACAGGGGAATGAGCCAAATCTCTGGCAGAGTCCCAGGCCACATTACACTCTTAGATCAACTGGTGCAGCCCCTAGCTTTACAGTGGATTTAACAAAGAAGTATTGATTGACATATAATATTTGCAGGAATGGACAAGAGATTTGATGTATAAAGACAGTGGAATGTTACTAGTCCTACAAAAGAAGGAAATCCTGCCATTTGTAGCAACCTGGATATAACCAGAAGACATCATGTTGAGTGAAATGAGCCAGGCACAGAAAGATCACCACCACATGTTCACACTCATCTGGGAATAAGGAAGGGTGGGTTTTGAAGCTCAAGGAGGAGCTGGGTT
>RJWT010049570.1:0-10982 GCA_004365215.1 Cuniculus paca | reverse complement strand
TTTTATTATACTTGATGGCATGGACAGCTATTTCAGAGATAACAAATTATATAATTGCAGCCATCAAGGATGTTCAATTATCTTTTTTAGAAACCCTATATTGCTTCCATTGTTTTGTTTTGATTGATTTTACTCTATTCTGTGTTGTTTGATTGTATTATGTCTGAAGGTGTAGGCAACTAGTCTGAAGATAACAAAAAGCATTATGGTAGCTACTGCTGTTTTACTTGTATCTTGAAATTCTGTATTGCGTTCATTGTTTTGCTTTGTTTGTCTTGTTTTGTTTGTTTTACTGGCTTTATTCTGTTCTATTTTGTTTGATTTTATTTATGCTTGATGGTACGGGCAGTTATATTGAAGATAACAAGAGGCAATATGGTAGCCATTATTAATTGCCTTTATCCTGTTTAGAAATCATGTACCATGTTCATTGTTTTGTTGTGATTGACTCTATTCTGTTTTATTTTATTTGGATGTATTCTTTTGAAAAAAAATGAAACAAAACAAAAAAGGATAAAAACAGTACAAAATTTAAAAAATAGGAAGTTAACACTAGTTAATGTAATGCATATTGTTATCTTGATAGTAATTGTTCAGATTACAAGATTTAAGCATGAAAAAATGATCAATCAGACCATGAAAACACAAACTGTTCTTTTTGGTGAACTAACAGAGATTAGTAGATTATAGTTACCTGTCTTGTTCATATTTATATGCATACACATATACATGTATGTATATGTATGTATAATCGGAATCAGATGTGCAAATATTGTATTGTCTCCCTAGTGTAAATTAAAAAAAAAAAGAGTAAATAAGATCCAAATGTATAATAGATATTGTGAAAATGAAAGAGAAAGAAAGTGCTCAAACAGAAAGAACAACCAGGATAGGGGAAAGGAGAAAAGCCAGATTTTTTTTTCTATATACTGGGAATCAAACTCAGGACCTTGCTCTTGCCAGGCAGGGACTGTGCCAAAAATGCCAGATCTTTAATGCATAGGCATTCTAAGTCTTAGCTGCTTATTCTGTAAAATTGTAATAAATTTCAGGATTTGCAGCATAATTGTGTCTGAAAAAACAATAATGATTCATGGTAAGTATTAAAAAATCTATTTACTAGTAATGCCTGTTGTTGGTAAAGAGTACTCTTGGCACTGTCTTTAATGACAATATTTTAAGTCTCTTATTATAAAGTATATAACCATTTGTTAATTAAAAAGAATTTTTAAAGAATTAAAGAATGCATTTTTACCTGTTAAATACATTTTTCACCAAGTTAAATATATTTGTTAAATTTGGCTATTTTTTATTCCTTAAATAATCATATTAAGCCTCCTCCTTTTTAAAATGAACAATAATATATTCCAAATACTGTAACATTTTATGTACATGTCACATAGTCATGGTTATTAGAATATTAATGTAAAATTTTGCACATGTATCTAATAATTTGTTAGAGATTTGTACAATTGGAGAAGTCCAATATCAATAATGCTTGAAACAAAACAAGTAGAGTGATTATTCATGTATAGTTATATCTGTAAAAGGAGGTCATCAAGTAATTCTATTAGTACACAGTCTCTGAAATGATATTCTATCCCCAACACTTAGCAAAATGGAGAGAATAGAGTCTTGTACTAAATGTTTATTCAATAAGTGAATAACTAAATGAGATTTAAAATTATTGTATATAATATTTAGGACTCTGGAACATCAACTATGTCTTGCTTCATTTTTATGAGGCACAAAATCCTACCAGGAAATATTCTAGCCTGGAGTTTCCAAGACAGACAATGCAATCACAGTTATTCAGTGCTACTACACCAAAAGTTTAAAACAACTTCCATAGACTGGAAACATGTGAAAGCTCTGCTTTCAAATAAAAGAGAATGTTAAAATGTGTTCATTTGTTTCTTTCATATTCATAGAAAATTGGGCATCTATGCAGTCATCTATAGCCAAAAGAAAAAAAAAAAAGAATCAAATCTATAGTATCTCTGTGGAGTTTTCAATGTTGGCTGTTAACCAAACATATTCCTGAGACTATATAAATTTGGTACTATAGAAAAGTACCACCATAGATATACCTCAGGGGCACAGCACCTGCCTGGCAAGCGCAAGGTCATGAGTTTGACTCCTCGTACAATGAAAAAAGGAAAAAAAAGACAACTATCAAGTTCTGAGAACTAGGAGGAAAAGGTATTTTCCTGAGTGAGATCTTAAAATGATTCTATTATTTCTCCAATTTTGAGTTTCGTTTATATGTCTGTTCTAACATATTTATTTGTTTTCTTGTATTTAGATTAAAAATTAATAGGGGAATGGTCAGTGGTGACAAATAGTATTGTGGTGGCTAAGCAGTGAGACACTGTTATGGTTTGTATCTAGGTCCCCCCCCCCAGTCTCATGTAGTCATGGAAGTGGCTGAATTTAGCATTCGTGATTGATTCCTTGTCTAGTGCTGGGATTGGCGGTGTTAGTTCTGCACCTGCCCAGGGGTGGAGCCGACATACAATGTAAGGTCTAGAAGGAGGTGTATTTTGCCCTTTTTTGCACAGTTCACTCTTGCCGCTTGACGCTTCCGTAAATAGCTGATCCCTCAGCCATGCTACCCTGCCTTGGAACCAGCTAAGAATGGACTGAAACCCCCAAAGCTGTAAGAAATGAACTTCTCCTTCCTTTGCTTTGGGCATCAGGTATTTTGTCTCAATAACAAGAGAAAAGTAACCAAGACAGACACCAAAATTAACCTACTTATTTAGTTCCATGGAATTAATGGTAAAGATTCCACAGCTACATAATGATAGGAATAAAACATTAGAACATGGAAAATCAAAAACAATGTGCATTCAGCCAATTTATTTCTGGCTGACTGCTATGGTAAAACGAAGACTAGAATTCTATGTAACAGGAAATGAAACCCTCCTTGAGAAAGATGAAGATCTATCTATCTATCTGGAAAGTCTAAATTATATAGATATTTTTTTAAATGTAAGTGCAGATTTTTATTAATATAGTTTCTGTTTCTCCCTTTTGATGTTTCTGTTCTTTATGATCATGTTCAGTTACTATTATTTCAAAATAGTCTGCTATTGTCAAAAGATATTTTTGTAACTTTCAAGGCAACCATGAAGCAAAAACCTATAATAGACAAACAAAAAATGATAAATAAGGAATCAAAACACACTACTAGAGCAAATCACTTGATCACCAAAGAAGACTGTGAGAATGAGAAAAAAGAGATGAACTTCAAAAAAAACTAGAAAACAAGCTACAAAATGGCTACAGTAAAAATAAGATACTGAATACAAATGGAATACAAAAGAAAGCCATACTTATCTCAGATAAAATAACTTTTAAATCAAAAGCAGTAAATACAAAAAGAAGTCATTATATAAAGAAAAGTGGTTAATTCAGCAAGGAAAAAAATAACAATTCTAAATACATATGCACCTACTATCAGAGCACTCAAATATACAAAGCAAATATTAATAGATCTAATGGCAGAGACAGATTATAATACAATAAGAATGAGGGCTTTTAACAATCTACTTTCAGCAGTGCATAGATAATCCAATCAGAAAATTAAGAAAAAAAAAAGCATAGCTAAACTCCACCCCACACTGAATGGATTAGCATACATCTATATAGCATTTCATCCAACAGATGTACAACACACATTCTTCTTATTAGCACACAAAACATTCTCCAGGATAGATCATATGACAGGTCACAAAACAAGTCTCAAGAAATGTGCAAGAAATGAAATCATATTGAATATCTTTTCTGACTCTGATACAACAAAACTAAAAATCATAAGTGGAAAAACTTTGGAAACTATACAAATACATGGAAATTAAGCAACTTTACACTTGAACAACTAATGAATTCAAGGAGGAAAAATTTAAGCAGGAAACTGAAAAGTTTCTTGAAACAAATGAAAATGAATATACAATGTCAAAAAACCTATAAGATATAAGAAAAGCAGTAGTAAGAGGAAATTTACAGCAATAAATGTCTGCATCAAAAAAGCAGAAAGAGGGCAGTCATGGGCTGGGCCAACCCCTTCCTGTGAGCCAGTGGTAGCCTTGTGGCCTGGGAAGAGAACCAAAAAGAAGCTAACCCCTTCCTGTGAGCCAGCCAGCACGTGGGCTGGGAGACAGGAAGTGCCAAGCCCCTCTCCCCTCTCAGTAAGAAACCAGCTGATTTGAAGGAACACAAGCCGAGAGGGTAGCTACTGAAGTAAAAACAAAACAAAACAAAACAAAACAAAACAAAACAAAACAAAACAACTTAATGCCTGTATTGTTTGATTGACTTTGCAGGCCTAAAGCCAGTAATCTAAGCATCCATTTAGAGTACAATGGATATCATTTATTTTTAAATGAAAAAAATGAGACTTTTTCAACCCTGTCATGACATAGAGTGTTTGGACAAAGGGCAGGCTAGGAAGCATTGCCAAAGTTGGCCTTACAAAAGAAAGATATTTCTTTCAGTACAGTTGAATTTGTGTCAGACTGATGGTTAACACATAGTTATTAAATATTTATTAGATAGTGCAGGTAGTGTGAGGATAGCTTTGACCACACTGACTCAACTATTCATCTAGAATGTATCATTCTGTTAAGTCATGGCAAGTTTGCTGAGTCCCCACAAAGTAACAGGCATCCCACAAAATATTTGATAGGCTAATACAGCCTGTCTGACTGTTCAATAATCTCTGATAAAGTCTAATAAATAGCATGATAAATACAGTTAGTAATATTCTATCACATAATGCAAATTTACCAAGAGAGTAGAGTTCAGGTTCTTTACCCCCCACCACAGGAACACTATACCACAGGAATCACTTCACTATAGATATTAAGACTGCATGCTGTATGAATTAAATATATACAATTTTACAAAGAATTGTTTATTTACATTGAATAGGTACAAACCAAGCAAGGAAGTAAGGATGGAGCTAAGATTTCAGAGTTTGAAATCTATTGGTAGAAAACATGTCTTTTAGAGACCTTACAGAAAACCAGTATGGATAAACAGAGTGGATTGTAGGTGGGAGTAGATAATGAACTTTTATTTTGCTTTGATCAATTGCATTTGATTATTCTTTTAAGAAACAGCTATCTGAATTGTTTGCTTCAAGATGAATATATCATAAACAGATTTGTGGAATGGGATAACAGATCATGAAAGGTTTGACTATTATACATGCTGACCTCTTATCAGTGGAATCCTGAATTTAATTCCTACGTAGAACTCCCACCACTAACTATATTACACGTTTCTAAGGCATAAGCCCCCTTCATGTTCTGAAGATAGATTAGGTTCTTCCTTTTCTATCTCTTGGTCTAGAAATATGCTTAGCTCTATTTTCCTTTACTTCACTGTACAATTTCTGCATTCTTTTCTGTGTCTATCTTCCCAAATGTGATATGAAGTCTTTGATTTATCAAGCATCAGTTTTTATTGTCGCTAGATAGAAATCATTTTCCATTTTATTTTGTAGCTAGTTAGTACCATTTGACCAAGTTTTAGCCAATAAAATTTAACTAGAGTTGTGTAAAACACACAGAAAAAGTACTTAAAAGAGTTATGGTTTTGTTTCTTATTTTTTTTATCTTATTTACATGTTTTCATATATAGGTTTGTTGATAATTATGCACCACTAATTATATTCTGTGAATTATGTAGTATTTATGAGTACATTCATTTTCATGATGAGAATAAAAAATAACAGAGCTACTAAATGCCTTGCCTCCTGCTTAACAGAAGATTAAAATGTGGTTATTTGGCTGAAACTGCTGTGTTAGGGGAATCAGTCACTTTCTTGGACCTTGAATTTGAGAGACAAAATTGAGGAAGACAGAACAATGAGTTGGAGGGAATTCATTCCAAGATGATTTCATCAGATCACAACAATAGTCATGATCTGAAAACCTGTGAGAAACAATCTGTCTTATTTAAACCATTCACAATAGCCGGGCGTGGTGGCTCACGCCTGTAATCCCAGCACTCGGGAGGCTGAGACAGGCAGATCATTGTGAGTGCGAGACCAGCCTGGGCTACAAAGTGAGCTCAAGGCCAGCCTGAATGGCATAGTGAGACCCTGTCTCAAAAAGACAAGGGCTGGGGATCTAGCTCAGCGGTCTAAGTGCCTGCCCGGCAAGCGCAAGATAGTGAGTTCAATCCCCGGTGCTGCAAAAATAAATAAATAAATAAATAAACCATTCACAATTTATAACAACTATTAATAACCATAACATTTTTTGTGGTCTCATAAACATTCAAGGATCTCTTCATTGAAGAGAATAGATAACTCTTTTTCATTTCTACTGTTTCAACTATGACTGGCATTTGTCACTTTGAAGTAGAATTTCCCTCATTTTTTATTGCATAAAATCTTGTACAGAATTAAAACATGTATACAGTTATAGAAAAATGTTTGAAGAATTTTCAGAAAGTGAAAAATGTGCATGTTATAACAAGCAAGAACAAGAAATATAATATTTTACCAATGACCCAGAAACTTTCAAAACTTCCTTTTAATTAGTGTCCTACATTCTGCACAAAATTGCTAACTTGAAATATAATGTAATATAGTTTTGCATACTTTTTAAATTCATATTAAATGATTCATATATGTGTTAGATTTAATAATGCAATTGTGTACTTCATTAACTTAAATTACTCTGTGAGATTCCACAAAATCCAATTGTTGGTAACTTTAAATTTGGATAACTAGCATGTGAATGACAAAGAAATAATTTAGATTATAATATACTAAAATATTATTCCCTGAGAATAGAGAATAATATTGTTTAAACAACAACAAAAATTAAAAACAAAATCACTAAAGATAAAATGATCACATGTAAAATTCATAAAGAGTATGAAATTATAAACCTCATCATGGAAAGTGTATATTATAAGAAGGGGAAAACTTACATGCAAAATGTTTACCTAAATTAATAAATGCACTTATAATTTAGATCAAGTCATGTTGCTCTATAATTTGCCATCACTTGCTAACTTAATTACCTGTCCAGCTATTCATTTAGTCATCTATTCATCTATGCTTATTTTAGCCTTTCTAAAAGGTTTTTATTTAATTTAATTTAAACTAACGTTTATTCACAACTAATGATTGTTAGGAATTTTTATGAATTTCTTCTTTGGATAATTTTCCTTAATGTTCTGTGGTATCAACTTTGTCATACCTAAAGTCTCCATATGTATATATGTCTCAAAAGTTTTTTATTCTATACCATTCTTCTACTTACCAAATATCTCGGTTACTTCTCTCTTGTTGTTGAGACAAAATACCTGACATCCAAAATTAATAAAGGAAAGGTTTATTTAGCTTACAATTTTTGAAGGTTTTATTCCATACTCAGCCAGCTCCAAGGCAGGGTGACATGACTAAGGGGCAGCCATTCATCATGGCAGGGAGCATGTGGCAGTGTCCCTATCTAGGATATTGCCCAGGTCTAGGCCTCAGATCTTCTACTTCCACCAGCTCCCACACTTCCACCATCTCCCAGTACCATCAAATTATTAATCTCCCAGTAGATTAATTGATTTGCTGATATGATCAGAGCCCTCAGGTTCTGGTCAGCAGTTTCCAGCATCTCTACTCCTGAACATGGCTGCTTTGTGGACCAAACTTTAACATACATGCCTTTGAGGGGCATTTCAGGTTGAAACTAAAACGTAAATATCTAGTCTTCCAAATTTCTAACACTGTTAATTGTTCACTTAACATTGTCTTCAATTTTTTACAAAAATATGTCTAAAATTCTTTTTAATTTCTTGCAAAATTTTCTAATTTATATTGTACTTTTTGATGGTATATTTTCCTAATTGGTTGAGAGTATTTAACAAAAGTAGATTTTTACTTTTTTTAATAAAAGTATTTTTATACACAAAATGTATAAGAAAAAATATTTTTACAGTAGCATATTTATTTATACAGTAGTAATATATTGACTATATAACCATAAAACATTTTAATACATTTTGGGGGGTTATAATAATTTATCTTTGTGATCTTTTAGACTTTCTATGGATAAGCATGTCATCTGCACTACTGATGTCTAGTGCAATCCAGTTATCTAGATTTTTTTTATTCTTAGTCTTGTTATATTCCCAGGCATTGACAAGTACCATGGGTTCATTTTCAGAAATATGTCCTTAGTAGTCTTCTCAATGAGTGAATATCAAACAGTGAATTTAAACACACTTAAGACTGTATAGGTCAGTCACTTGACTTGGCCTATTGACACAAGCAAGACCTATGATAAACAAGACATCTAGGCTGCTGTCAGCGCAGTATATCACACTCTTTGATAGTAAATGTTTGTTTATATAAATAGAGAGAGTCCTCCTAAAATAATGATGAAATTGGATAGTATGCACAGTCAAATGTAACAGTCTTTTTTATCAAGTGTACTGTATTTTGTATTGTATTTAATTGTAATGTGCTACAGTTTTGCATAACTGTCAGAACAGTAAACTTATTTACACCTACATCAACACAGAGATGAGAGTGTTAGGCTGTGCTATGACATTATCACATCAAGAACATCACCAAACAATAGGACTTTTTCAGCCCCATTGTAATCTTATAGAACTACCATCATATAGCAATTAGTACTTAAACAAAATATCATATGGCACATGACTGAATATAGCTTTGCAAATTGGAAATTCAGAATGATGGTCCACTATACATATCACCCTCTAGAAATGTCCTTTCTCAATCTTACTTGTTATGCTAATAATTTTTAAAATTACACTTATGCAATGATTATCACCGCTAGTGTTATTATGTTCCACTGTTTCACTTTTCTTTATGGCAGTGTTAAGGATCAAACTTAGGATCTCTGCACACTAGGTAAGTGTTCTATCATGTGCTTCACTCCCAGCTCCTTTGTGTTATTTTTTGGGGCCATCACCTCCAATTTGATGTTAAAAAGAATTAGTAAACATTTTAATATCATTAAAATGATCTTTAAAATTTGTAAATATTTTAATATCTTTGTATATATGCTGCCAAAGCAAGCACTATCATTGTATTGGTAAACATTTTATTATCTTTAGCTGTGGATAGTTTTTCAAAAAATAGTTTTTAATAATAATATTTTCTATAAGCTATTTTTGTGACTATTCTTAATTAGGTTGGATAGACCTCTAGTTCTAATTTCTATGAACTTTTAAATAGGTCTTTGAATGCAATAGGTATCATATCTTATCACATCCTTTTGCTTTATAATTTTGGGATATTATATGATTTCACTACCTTTCAGTCACTTGATATTATGAATTACTTAGATGAATTTCAATCTACTGTGCATTTCACAAATACAAGGAATATAGTTGTAATATAATATCTTTTCATATATTGCTGGCGTTGCCTTGTCTAAATGTCTGTGTCCCTAAAAGTTAGCATGTTGAAATATTAACTCTCGATTAAATTGGGATAGAAAGAAGAGGGATCTTCAGAAGGTGATTAGGTCATATGAATGGAGACTTCATGATTAGGATTAACGTCCTTATAAAAGACAGCCAAGAGAGACTCTTGGCCCTTTTTGCTATTTTGAACACACTGATAAGGTGCCATTTATGAACCAGAAGGTCGGCTCTTAGTAGACACTGCATCTGCTGTGGTTTTAATTTCAGATGACATATTTGACTTTCTGTGTAGTTTCTAAATTTCTTCTCAAAATTTTAATTTTGTTCTCAATTTTCATGAAAGAATTAATCACTACCTGTTTTAAACACTAGCTATAACTCCAATATTTAAATTTTATGTTGGATTATGTTGTCTAGTTAAGTATTGTCCAATTTGTATTTTAAAACACTATTTTTGAATAAGCATATGTCTCAGTTACTTCTTTATCATTGCTGAGACAAAAATACCTGATGCTCAATATGAAGGAAAGAAAGGTTTATTTAGAGTATAGTTTCTTGGAGGTTTTAGTCCATACTCAGTTGGCTCCAAGGCAGGGTGGCATGACAGAGGTTTAACCATTCATGGCAGCCACAAGTGACAAGAGAGAAAAGGGCAAAAAAGGGGAAAAGCACACCTCCTTCCCTCCTTTGTATGGTATGTGGGTTACCTGCCCCTTGGTGGGCGCTCACTCATACCACCATTCCTAGCACTAGACAACAAACAAATCACAAACACCAGACTCAACCACTTCCATTACTGCTTGAGGCTTTGGGGGGACACCTAGACACAAACTATAACAACATATAACATGAAACATATTTGATATATGTGTAACATTTGTATAGATAATTTTAGTTAGTAGGTGTAATTATCTTCTTCAGAGTCAGATTATCTTCTGATTTTAGAACAGAATCAGAGTAGAGACACAGTATACTTAATTAAATTTCATTTGACTTATTGAAAACCTTGTTTTACATTAAAGGTGTGTTGGTCTATTTTGCTTTACCTTTTAAAGTTCAGTCAAAAGTCTATAGGGTCCACAGGTTCCTTGTTCCTTGAGGGATCCTCAGCTCCAGCTTTTTCCCAGTGAAAATATAGAATAGTAATAAACTTCAGTTTCTGGGTCTCTTCACAGTCATTGCAAAATTAGTATATACTTGGTGAACAAAATGAAAACAAATCTTTTCTTCATCTCAAAGTCTCTTTAGTCTTCAGAATGTTGGCTTCCAAAATAATTATTCTGCTGGTATGTCCCTGAAAACTTAAAAAAAAAATGTTCTTAGTCTTTCCAGTTTTCTAATTTTATTATTAGGTAAGATGGTTAGATGTAAGGTCACTCATAATATGCAGATCCTTTGTATGACAATTGCTTTATGCAACCCACAACATCATATTGCAATTATCTTTATTATGGAAACCATGACCAGTTTTATTTACCTTAAAATTATTTGTCTTAAATAGGATATTTAATTCAGTTCAGTTTGTTGCTTGGCCTTCACTAGTTTTATTTTGGACTTTTTTTTTT
>RJWT010049569.1:0-10980 GCA_004365215.1 Cuniculus paca | reverse complement strand
GCTGGTAAGTAAATGAGTTGGTGTTAAACTATTCTTCTGAGTTTTCTGAATGTTTTTGAAACTTTTTTTTTTAAAAGAAGGGTAGTCCCGTATTTTATTTTAAGACAAACCAAATTTGGAAACACAGTTTCCTTCCCTTCAAGGAATTAACTTTTAAATTATAGGTAATAGCTGGGGAATTTTAGAGCCAACTTAGAAGATATAGTTTGTTGTATCTCCCCTCGTTTCCTCCTTCCCCTTTGTAGGGACTCCAGCTAATCCAGCAATTCATGAGCTTGCATTCAGTGCTGCAGCTGTGTGCCAAATCTAGACTCAACCCCTCAAATTAGCAATGGATAATAATACACTAATTAAAACCAGAACACAAAGCAGTTTTTCCAGAAGTGATGTGGAAAAACTCACTGATTATTATCTGTATATACTATAATAATTTTAGAGGCTCATTACTGATGCTTACAAGAAAATACACTAAAATAAACATGCTCTGAGTTGCTTCTTGAGTCACATCTATTTACTTCTCAGTTTTGGAATATGCACAATTATCACTATTTCAGTATCTTCTACCCCTTCACGCCTTCCTTCCCCCCTGCAAGAATCCCCACATCAGAACAACACAACCACCGTAACAAAATAAAATTGTTGTTTAGAATTTCATTATAGTTGCATTACGGAACTGTTCTCCTTTGAGCTAGTCTCGGTCTCTTTGTCAACCTATTGATATTTGCCTGATCTCAGTGAGGTGAAAATGTAAAATTAAGTAATTATAAATTGCCTTAGCTCTTAAATTACTAAACAGTGATCAACTGAGAGGACATTTTATTCCTCAGTCTTAACTGGACGGCTAAAAGTTCTTAAATATTTAGAAATATTTAGAGCTTGTATCTTCATTAAACTAACTTAAATTATTTAATGATTTAGTATTAGTGTTATAATTAGCAACCTAACACAATATGGTAGACTGAAAATAATAATTAACCGTGTTTATACTTGAGACTATGTTACCTGGAAAAGTTTCCAGATATGTTGAACTGCGTATCAGGAAACCTGTTGGTCTATTCTGTGACTCTCCATTTAAATCAATGAGTATGTAAGATATCTTTTATTTTATAGTTTTAATGTCTCCATACTGTTCAGCAGTGCAGCATCTGCCGGGGAAGCCCAAGATTGTGAGTTCAGTTCCCGATAACAGATAAACAAACACACAAACAAACAAAATGAAATTTTAAAATAACAGTATTCCATTTCCACCAATTTTTCTTCTGTTTGAAAGAATTTTAGGTGATTTTGACTTCATTCATTGTAAGATAACATAAAGAAGCTTTCTATTATTGAAAGAAAAGAGAAAGGAAGACGGTAAGAGAAGGACCAGACAAGCAGCTATTGGAGTTCGGATAAGACTGTAGCTGGTCCACAGTGCTAGTAGTGGGGGTAAGAAAATGAACACAGGGGACCAGGAAAGAACCAATGGAGCCGAGTTTTGCTAGTGTGTGTGTTGGGGGCGGGGACATAAAAGAAGGAATTAGAGAAGTCTAGAATTACTCTGAGATGTTTATCTCAAGAAAGTGAATGGGTAAGGATATTATTTACTGAATGTGAATGATGCAGAAAGAGAAGTTTGGCTAGACTGTAAATAAGGAGTTAGGTTTTGACTATGTTATTTTCAGATGTCTGTCAAACGTTTATGTAGCTGCGTCAGCCAAAGAATTGGATATTCAAATATGGAGGGACAAGGAAGCCTGGACCTTTACTTTTGAAAGTCATCAGTCTAAATGTGATATTTAAATCATATGTTTTTCATTAAGCTCACCAAGAGATACCCTGAGAGAGTAAAAAGAAGGACTCTCAAAACATAAAAGAACTACCATGTAACACCAGTAGTGCCAGGATGAGAATAGTTTTAATTGAAAAAAACTGAGACCGTATGGATTTGATAGTATAGCCACAGGTGGAGCCGTTAGAAAAGCATAAAATTTCCATAAAAAGGTATTTATAACCTTTCAATACAAATAGAAACTTTTTCTAGTGAACTTTTAATTTCTCTGAATTACAGAAAACTAGAGATTAGTGGTCTCTAGTTTTGCATCAATTTTGGTAACACTTTACATAGACCTTGTACTGCTCCTCTTTTAGCTTTTTTCCTTTTGAAGTAATGTGGTTATTATTCCTCTCTTGTTCAGTGTGCGGTAGGTACTGCCACATATTATGAAGCCACTAACCCTAGCTCATTGCCTCTTTTTGTCATGTTAGCATTAATGGAAAATGCGAGCAAGAACTATGGAGAGAACAGGCTTTGCAGACAATTCAGATGAATATGCTGAATTATCTGAAATAAATAGGAGACTCCATGTGTAGTTTTTACTTCCCATGCCATGTAATGATTATCGTTATTCTGCTCAAATATCTGTAGCAGTAAGTTCAGTGACAAAAATAGTGCTTGAAAAACAAGAGAAGAAATGGCAAACATGTTATTTATTTGCTTAAGTCTATTATAATGGCACTGGCAGTGTTAGTCTCATTAACAGAGGGACCTTTCTTTCCACATGCCAGCTGGAATAATAAAGCAGGCTATGTGACATTTAAAATGCAATTGCTCTGCTATCGGTAGATGATTCTATTTCTGATACTGATCACAGAGAAAGAGATCTGAATAGAATGTAAACCGTCTCATTCATCATCTGCATTCTCAACAAAGACAGCATTAGGGTTAAATGCTATAATACAGTAACAAGGATATGCTGAAAAGTATTTGTGTCAAAGTGCTTGAACATTTATTTGAAGCATTTATGCAATTGTTCTTTTGCTGTGTGACAGTCCAAGAGTTTGTAGAATACATCTGTTGCGTTTTTCTTGAATAGACAAAAATAAATTATAATTAGGGGACTACTGCTTTGTGCATACAAATATACTGCTTCTTTGAAATGAGTTGTTCCAAACAAATGAGAAGCATGCAGATTTTCCTCTTTGAATGGTTAGCAAATACAGGCTCATTTTGATGCCTTTGTTTTAATGATGAAACAATGATCTTGAATGGAAACATACCTTTAGAGATTAGGCAGCGTATGTCAAAGTGAGTTTTGAGATAAATATATGAATCAAAGTTACTCAAAATTATTTGCATTAGGAATTTGCTTAAATCTCACATAGGCGAATGTTTTTAATTTTCTTGTTAGTGCATGTTTGCCATGCATAATGATTGCATTCCGCAGGAAGAGCTCGTATATGTACATAGGACATACCAATTCTTTTTTTTATTCCTTTCTCTTATTTAACTTCCTCTCTCCCTCCATTTTTTGGCTCCTTCCCATTTGCAAATATCTATCTCCTTATTTCCTTTTATCTGTCTTTTATTTTGCTCTCTAGTTATGTAGTGAGTTTTTCATATAAGAAAATTCATGTGATATTTAAACTTGTATATTATTATACAGTGTTTTTCAGTCCCTTTCTGGCTGTTCCAACACAGATTCAAACAGAAGAGCTTTTGGGGTGGATTTCTGAGCATTCCATTTTCTTGGATGGAAGAAAAAAATTAGGAAACTAAGAGGAAAATAATGGCCTATATAATATATCACTTGGGTAGTCAAGCTTCTCCATTCCTACAAATTTCAGCCTGAAATTTTAATGTCTTCCAATTTCACTTGACCCAATTCATCCATTTCCACTAGATATACTTATTCTGTGCACATTAAAATCAAGGAATGAACTGTAAATTATCAGATTATAAAATTTTATTCTGACATTTTAAAGAACTACATTTATTTCCCTTTCTGTCTATGTAATAAAGTCTTGCTATTTCCTTTTTTATTTTAGAAGTAAAGAACAAAGCAGTTTTGACTCATTTGCATAGTACCTAAGCAAAAATGTAAGTCTAGTTTTCTATTTAAAAATATAGTAGTCTAGCATCAGTAGGACTTCTCTCTCTCTCTCTCTGTCTCTTTCTCTCTCTGCTTCTCAAAGGTAATATAAAAATAGAATGATGTTATTAAGAAATGAGTGGAGATTGTCTGAGAGAAAAAACAAACCAACTAAAAAGCTTCTATCTCTATTACTCTACCACCTGTTCAGAAATCTTTAGGAAGTCTAGCACACCTCATCATCTTCTGTAGACCCATTTCATTGGCCTAGCAAATCACATGTAGTTGACATTTAGATTAAAAACACTCTTGGAGTCAAATTCCTGAGGCTTATTTTTTTTCTGGAATTTGGTTGGGGAAGATGCTCCCTACTATAGTTAAAAAAAAATCACTATGAATTATTCTCCTGTCTCAAATATTCACAACACAGAACTTGCTAAAAGCTCTAAAAGCTCTGCAGTAAATCCTTTAACTATTTTTTAAGTTTTTAAAAATGTATCTCAGCACAGAATCTTTAAAAGGAAAAACAAAAAAGCCACCTCTTAAAACATCTGCTAAGCTAAATGTTGAACAAGAATTGTACTTTTCAAACTTTGAATGCTGGAGTCAGCTAGACATACATGGGGTGCTTATTATTTGAAATTTCGGTATCTATGTTCAGAAAGTTGTTTTCTTTTTGCCTGGAATGGTGCCAAAATATTTCATTTCTAACAAGCATTCAAGTAGAGTCCAATGAAAGACTTCCGTGCACTATACTTTAAGAAATGTGATCTCAGAAACTAACTCTATGAACTTTTGTTGGTAGTAAAATCCAATACCGGTCATGTAATCACCTTGGGCTTTACTAGATCAGTTTATCTTCCATTCAGAATCATATTACAGATTACAAAGGAAATCTCCCATTACTGAAACCAAGAATGAATCTTTAGCAGATGATGTCTTTTGTATGCTGGCTAGTCCACAGAACTCCAGTCATGCTTTCTACACACTTTATCATTTGCCTTACACATGTTTTGCTATTTACATATGGAAACAAATTGTACTTGAGTGCCATATAATTTTGTATATGATGAGTAATATACAGGAGTGCATAATTCAAAAGAAAGGCAGGAAGAGTGGTAAAGAAAGTCTTTATGAATCAGGGACATCAAAATGGGTTTGACAAATTGGTGTAAAAGGAGCAAATGTCTCCCAGGTCTAGGAACTGGGTAGGAGTACAGTATGTATTGGGGAAAAGTACTGGTCAGGGCTCATTTGAAGAAATAGCTTACTCAAGAGAACCTGAAAAAGGAGTCTGAGGGCATATTGTAAAGAGGCAGCAGCTGTCTCAAAAATATCCCTGGGACAATGAGAATTTGGTAGAAGATGAGATTTTAGGTCTTTACTGAGAACAATTTGAATACTAAGTTTAAGTGAAGATGTTTATGAAAACTGTGAAAAGCATTCTGAATAGAGAAGTGATTACTATACTTGATGTTACCAGATAATACTACTCTTGATGACTGTAAAGAAGGGGTGAAGGACTAGTTAGAATACTATTATTTTTCTATTCCAGTTTAACTTGTAACACTATGGGTTGCATAACCCTTGATAATCTTTTCTGTCTCTATGATCTGTAAATAACTACCATTATGATGTAGTTTTTCTTGCACATGTGAAATGTCTCTGATATACCAGATTAAATGCCCCATGAAAATTGTTTAAATAAAAATCTGCATATATGAAGAGAGGGATGTGATATAGAACTACTATTGTGACAAACGCTCTTCTAAGATTTAAGATATTTGTCTTTAACAACAACAAAGTTATCTATTCCCATTTAGTCTTAGTTCTAAGAATGGAATTTTTGATGCATTATCTGAAACTTAAATACAAAGTTCAGTGACATTCATGAAACTAATTCTAAAGTGATGGATGCAGTAGAAATAAAAAGCGCAATGAAGTTTAGTAGAAAAACTGAAACCCAGCCATTTTCATGAAAAAAGTAAAGAATAGTAATTGAATTTAAGGAATATTCACTACATCAGCTGGGTGTACCCACTTTGAGAGTAGACTAAAATAAATAGGTAATACACTGACTTCTTTTTTCCCCAGGAACTTTCCAAAGCACTAGTCAAATAGGACATGAAAATGATTAAGTCACTATTCCTTTGGATTGTGGCTAACAACATATATGTTTATTTATTTCTTAGATACAAAGAAAATTTAGTTTCCATTTGAGGAAATAAACTAGTAACCTATTATCAAAATAATACTTATTAATATAACTATAACTAAATAGAAAATGGTTTTTAGCTGTTGTGCAAGCTACTGCTGAAGAACTGATTAGGCAATTACAGACTACTCTAAGTCAATGGTTGATTAAAATAATAAAACTAACTGTTTCCTGAACTGGTCATTCTGATCATCTCAAATTGAGTGGATTATGCATTCCTTACAGAGTGTTTTGAACCTCAATCCTCACCCCACCACATATTCACAATGGTGTTACAAATACAATTCTGATTTTTAGAAAACATGCTTCACCTTGAAAGAAACTGTGATCTATTGCTTGGAAACATGGGTGTGTTTTGAAACCCTACAAAATGGCCATGGGTGTGAAGCTGAGTTAGTGAATGTGAAGTATTTAGAACCTGCTACACATTAAGAACAGTTATTATTAGCAATTATTATAAATATTTTCTTTAAAGAAAAAGAAAACTACTAGAATAAAAAACTGGTTCAATATAGAAAATCTGACTTTATGGGCCAACGACTGTAGGAAACCTGGTTGGTGTGTTCACATCTACTTTCCTTCTAACTCTTCTATTGCATACAAGTAAGAAAAACCAACACACAACCAGATGGGAGAATCCTGCTAACAAATCAACAGAGTGCAGCTGTGTACTAAGGAACGTTTCTTTCTTCCATGCACCAGGCACTTGGATAGTTGCTGCTCATTTACTCACAGCGAGGCCATAAAGTATAATGGCTTGAAGTGTGAGCTCTAGATAAAGATAACTTGAGTTAGAACCTTGGGATGTCTATTTATCAGAAAATTTCCTATTTCTTCATGGCTTCATTTTCTGTTACTTAAAACAGAGATAGCAATAGAACTTTACAGGATGGTTGTAATAATTAAATAATTCAATTGAACACTCACAAGAGTACCTTGAAAAATAACTATCACTTTTAAATGTTGTTATTTTGTTATTATACACATTTATTCAGAGAATGGACATTTATTTGAAATGTGACAAAATTATCAATCTATGATACAATATTCTCTTAAATCAAATATAGGTATTTTTCAATTTTCCAACTAGATTTTTATCAAGAAAAAGAGTGGGGAATATGCAAAATGTGAATGATTTTGGTCCTCATAATTTTTTAATATTGCTAACATCAAAGTAAATTTTCCAAATTGAGGCATAAAATAAAAGTGGAAGGTCTTTATGTGAAGTGTTTATGAAAGTCTCATCTAAGCTATAAAAAAAAGTTGTAGAATAAACTCCAAATACCCATAATTTAGAGAAGATAAGACTTTTCATGACTAAATTATAAAAAACTTTTGGAATGTATATTTTAGCTATTGTTAGAATAATGTGTACTTTACAACAGATTTTTCTAATTTCCTTTGACCAGTGTGACTTCTTGGGTAGTTACTTTGCTACATAGTTGCTCCTAAATATGAATGATAAGGACTAATCCCCTATAAAAGGGTTTATTTCAAATAGAATTTCAATACTTATACCTTTCTCCTCTAAATTACTTTGATGGAAATACAAAATACAAATATAGAGTTTTTCCCTAAAGAGTTAGAAAAAAATCTACCTTGGCTTGCTTTAAAATTTCTCTGCAAATTATTTTCTTATTTGACAACTAAATCAGAAAACCAATGCTCTTACTTTCTCTGATCTAAACAATTTTACAGAGACTACCTTGCAAATGTCCCAAGAGATGGGCCTGCTCACAGTGAAAAATGTACTCAGCAGGAAATTCACTTAATGATAATGATTATTCTTCTATGTAATGGACATTTCATTGTCAGTAAAGTGTAATATTATTCTGTTAAAAGCTTTACATATGCATCCAGCTCCAAAGACTTACTAGCTTAAGTTGCCAATCTTACTTTTCAGTTTTTATGTCTTTTTGCATATTCAGTGAAATCTCTTCATGCTCGAAATGTGGACTACTTTATGCCAGTGTCATCTGACTTTATTTTTAAAAAATTCATCATTTGTATGCATATGTGAATTCATGAATATAACAAGGTACTCTGTGGTAGAAACGGATGCCTATTGTTTACTGTATATGGTTTGGTATATAGATAGAGATTATTTTTCTATTTTGAATTAAGAAAAGAAATACTTTTTGCAATGATCCAATTTTAACTTGTCCAGGTTTTCCAGTCAGCAGAGGTGGGAGACATTGGTTAAGTTTGGACAACTGACTCTAAGTTCTCCCTTACACATGCACAAAATCTCCATATTAGTTTTACAGGATCTAAAATCCCTCCAATATAATTGTTGGTGTGTTTAGCATTAATAATTTATCTCTTCAAAATATATATAAATACTCCAAAACATAAAATTATGGCACTCCTGCTTTCAGATGTTATTTCTTTGAAACAAGAAAACTACAGGGTGAATATATGCTTCCTTCATCAGGCAGCACACAAATAGAGCAAGAGATCAAAAGAGAATGATGATGCACATAGAAATCTCAAGCTGTGAAAACAAACCTAGACTTCTTCCTAGTTTGAGCTTTAAGCACATGAGGTAGATTTAAGATCTTAAAACACGGATAACTTATTCTCATTTGTAAAGTTAGCCAGAAAAATGTATACAATGTATTAGTGAGTCAATGTCAGTCAAATTCCTATCTTTGTCACATAAAACCTTACAGGAAAATACTTAGAAACCAAACACGTGAAATATCTTCACTGAAGCAAAGATTGTGCAATAATTTAAAAACACCTGTATTCCATATTCATGTCTTCACATTTTACAACTCTTTAGCATGTAGTGTGTGTCTTGGTTACTTTTCTCTCATTGCTGAGACAAAGGACTCCACAGCCAAAATTAGCTGAAACTTTGTGAAGGTTTCAGTCCATAATCACCTGGCTCCAAGGCAGAGTGACATAGCACGCGGGCAACACTTCAAGATGGCAGAAGATAGCAAAACAACAAGAGTAGAAGGGGGGCAAAGCAAAGCTCTTTTCCTCCCTTATATTGTAAGCGAGCTGTGCCCCTCGTACAGGTGTAGCATTCACAGCATTGTGCTCTTCATGCACAGGCTGAGGATGGTACAAAGTAAAGACCCTGGCCCCTTGGCAAATCACTTAGTTAAATTTCTGACCTTCTCAAATTGACACAACGAGCAACATCCTAGAGTGGTAATGGCTGGTACTCCACCCCCCAGGATGTAGAGCTACTGAAGCTTCTAGACTTCTCAAGTTGACACAATATATCACAATAACACAGTGTATCAATCATAACAATCCACCCCTTGTAAATTTGGCAACCAGACACATTTCTTTGGTTTCCAGATACAAGGCATGTTTGTTTTTAGCATTTCACAACTTGAACATTATAACAAAAGTTTAGCAATCCTTAAGAACCAGTATTAAGTCTATCCAAATTATATTACTTTAGAATCATAATATTTTGCCCCTGGACCCCCAAAGACTCACATCTCTTTATGTAAAAGGCATTTAGTCTATCTTAAAAGTTGCCAAAGTCCTATTAGTTTCAGCATTGCTGAAAAGTCTAAGTCCCAAGTCTCCTCCAAGATGTAAGGCAAATTCTTAGCTGCAGCTCCCTGTATCCTGTACAAATGAAAACAAAGTTAAACACTTTCAATATTTAATGGCCTAAGATAAACATTTTTATTTTAAAAGTTACAAACAGGAGGATAAAAAGGACTGGGGCAAAGGCAAGTCCAAAATCCAACAGAGCAAACTTTAAGTCACATCGTTGCAAACCAAATGATGATGTTCAAGTTGTTTCTATTTTCACATGTTGAAAATGTAAACTATTTTAGAAAATAGCCTCTCTTGAAAGTTTTATCTGCAGAATCTAGAACTAAGCAATTTATTAGTGAAGTTATTTGTGAAAGATGAAAGAAAAAAACAGATAAAATTCTGTTTTTAACAAACTTTGAAATAGAATAAAGGAAGACAAAAAATATAATTTTGAAAAGCAAAAAATCAAGAAAAAATACTTGAATCTGCTATAATAGATTAACTTTTTTATTAAAGACATCTGATAGGTCATTTAATTGTAGTTTAGGTATGGGTAAATGATGGAAACATGGGAAGAAATAAAAAGTAACACTTTAGTATGCACAATAGTTTCTTGAAGAATTTTGAATGTCTCATATAAATCAGGATCTGAGAAGGAAAGTTTCAGATGTAGTTATTCTCATTTTTATAGGCTAGCATTTGGCAAATTGAGTAAAACTAAAAAGTTTTACAGTTAGTGACACTATATATATTAAGACATAGGTTCTACTTTCTAACACAGAACTAGTCAAATCTCTTTAAAAACACAATGCCATTGCTGGAATACTAAAGATGAAGAGATAGGACCTATATTTGAATTTTAGTTGAGAAGAAAATATTGGTCTCGGAGATATTTTTATTCTTGTGAGTAATCCTGAAAAGTATTCCTATTTTGAGAAAATCAGATAATATTATCAATATAGGTAGAAATAGAACAATCCATGTAACAGAAACCAGATCTTACCTCAAAGATGAGAAAGTAAATGCTCTGCAGCTGAGTAATACACAGACTGAATATCCTGTGTCATGTACTCTCTTGCTTCATTTCCTGACATTTGAGAATTCGGTAAAAATGTTTTAAAGGCACGTTTCAAAATATGTAAAAATGTAACTAGCATTTTATTTTGTTTCTAAAGAATGAGTAATTGTAATGACAGGATATTTTAAGATAATGCAGGCATTTGTCTAAATATATATTTTTAAAAATTCTCAAAATTTGCTTTTCTAAATTATTATTAAATCTTTGTTACTTTTTATTCAGACATTTCCTTATGTAGTAAGCCTGAAATGCAGGTAAAGTAAAAATAAAGCTGAGACTATGCTAATTTTTACAGTACTTACTGAATTCAAAACTTGAAAACTTAT
>RJWT010049568.1:0-10980 GCA_004365215.1 Cuniculus paca | reverse complement strand
TCTTCTCAGAAGGACACCAGTCATGCTGGATTAAGGCCCAACCCAGTGTTCTCGTCTTAACCTCAGCCCCCTGTGAAGATACTGTCTTCAAAGGAGATCACATTCCATGGTACTGGGGTTAGGAATTGAACATCTGCATTGGGGCAGAGGGTCACAGTTCAAATTACAACATGGGGCTTTGCCTAAATTCCTTTTCCAAAGGCGACTGATATATTTAGGACACAGCAACTTCTTCAAGTCAGGATGCTGGAGGAAATAGAGGAAGGTCTGTGTTGAGTGCAGACATGTGATCAAGTGGGTGTGTTTGGGAAAGCATCAAGGAAAGCATGGGTCTGTGAAAACACCAATAGAAAGGGGGAAATTTCTTCCCAAGTCGAGATATGAATTTGTTTTATGCTGAGCATCAAACAGTGAGGTTATGTGTGTCGATACCATGTCCATGTCCTTAGCGTGTTTCCCTGAAGCACATTATTTTTTTTCTTTTCAATTATCTTTGTGTTTTGTATTTTTCATATTTATTCACACTCAGATCTTTATTTAATCTACCGCATGATTCTCTGGCAGTGTAAAGGGCAAACTGTCAGGGAGGGAGAGAATATGTATGGGGGGTTCAAACACTGTACAGCCTCTCCCAGTTTATGCTCTATTTCCTAGGTGCCTTCTTTAATTGATGTAATAAATGTCTGGGTAATAAATAACCACACAGAGGCAAGTGGGAGCTGAGACTCTATGGTGCTTCTACTCTATTGTGCATCTACATCAGGGCTGGGGTCCAACAGATCTTGACGAAAGGCACAGGGCAGCTCCAGGTCCCAGGGGGATTTGCATGCAGTGTCACAGCCACAGGGCTGCCCACTTCCAATCCAGAATGTCACCTTCCTGGGAAGCACCTGTGGGCATGCCTCCCTTTGGGAGAGTCTCCTGACTTTTAGTTCCTTGCCACCTAAGAAAAGTGAGGGTTCCGCTGAACAAGGATAATGAGGTGATTAAAACTGAATGGTGCATTGTATGAGAAGGAGACGAAGGAGTTTGCCTGGAAAAGACCAAGGATAAAATCTGTTTTTTGGACACTGAGTCTCCCTAAGTTCCTAGGTTGCTTAGAGTTCTGGAATTACAGGTGTGTGTCACCATGCCCAGCAAAGAAAGAAATTTTTGAATACTGTTAAACACAAAAGACAGCTGAAGAGTACTGGGAGAAGTTATAAAGGTCCCAGAGGTCAGGAAAAGGTAGGTCACTATTATAAACTTGAGCTGTGTATAAAACGTGACGAATAAGCAGTGAGCTCCTACTCACTGAGGTGTGGATAGAAAAGACATCACACCAAAGAAGAGAGTTGTCTCCAAAACACTGGCTTTGGGAAGTTCACTCTGGCCTCATTTCTTTCTGCCTATGAGAATGTAAATAATTCCTTAACCTCTCTGAACTACGGTCCTCACACCTAGAATGGCATCGCAGTCTCTAGCACATGCTAAGTTCTGGACATACATGAACACACCCTGGATCCTTTCCTTGGAATTATGGACACTAGAAACTCTAATGATCACTTCTTTCATTGAACAAACTGAGAGAAGCCAACCCCTCCGTATGAATGCCTGGCTTTGGGTGTAGGGACAAAATGTACCCTAAAAGTCTGCCAGGTGACAGAGTAACAAACACAGGACATGGGATTACCAGCAAGGCTCCTCCCTTCCCACCTGCGGGGGAAAAGCAAGATGTGAGTACCACTTAGCACATAAAACATTCAGCTCCATCTTGCTGGTAGTTTTAACCACGTTTAAATATTTCATCGAGAACATTTTTCTTTGAAACACTGTCTTGTCTCATTTTTTAAACACGGAGTGACCTGAATTAATGTGAGAGGCCAGAAGAGCAAGCAGAAGAAATTAACACAGGGAACACTCTAGCGTGGAAAGCGTGACACTAGTTGAGATGCTGTCTGTTTGCCTGTCCAGACTGAGTGAGTGTGTAGGAGTTTACACAGGCAGGATGTACAAACACGCAGCTCAGTTCCCGAGTTGGCAGCATTGAGGCGTGGAGCCATTAAGAAGTGGAACATAATGGAAGGTAAATGGGTCTTCCAGGGCCCACCCACACATACGGATTCTTTCTGTCCGGTATAAGTGAGTCAGGTCTGGAGGAGTGAATTCATTCCCAGCAGAGCATGTTGTCGTAAAAAGAGCAAACCTCGCCCCTTCCGGCCACTTGCTTCTTGTCCTGCGACGCAGTCTCCTCCACTTGTGCTCCTGCCAGGCTGTCCACCACCAGGTCCTCGTCAGAGCTGGGAAGATGCTGGTACTGTGCTCTTGAACCTTCAGAGCTTCCAATAGACCTCTTTTCTTTATAAGGAACCCAGCTTCGGGTGTACTTAGGATTCCGTCTCATGATGTGCTCCACCCATTTAAACGTGGACAGATGTGATGGGACACCAGGTCCTAGTCTGGCCCCAGAGGCAGCATCTTAGCCCACTGGTGTTGCTCTGGGAACAGCATCCCCAGCAGATCACAGCTGCCTCCTCTTCCCGGGCACCAGAATGAATCCTCATGAAGCAAACTGAAGCTCAAGTCATAGCCAAGAGCCAAGCTCAGCTGGACCATAAGTCAAAGGGGACCCACCCAGCAGAGACAGCCCCAACTGACCAGCCTGTAGGTACATGCACAAAACATCATCTCTTCCCACTTACCTCACATTCTTTATTTCTTGGGTCATGTGATGTCGCTCTCTTTACGTAATAAAGTTGGTGGTATGTGGCTGTCATCACTCCTGATCAATGTAATCCATACACATGTGTGCTTCTAGAGAGGCTGATCATAAATATTATGAAGAAACCATCAGCAGAGGACTGCAGCCTAGGTGAGAGCTGGCCTCCTGAGTTGTGGGTTACAGTGCTTCCCATGGAGACTGTCATTGGCCCATTTTCTTTTTTTTTTATTTCTTTCTTTTTTTTTATTTTAAAGATAATAAAACCCAACAAAACAAAACAGAATAAATCCAATCAAAACACAGCAGTGAAACTGGTACAGAATATCAAAGCAGGATAATGGGAAAACAACAATGGCTACTATAGCATATCTTGTTATCTTCACAGTAGTTTTCCATTCCATCAGTTATAGCAAAATCAGACCAAAACAAAACAGAATATTGAATAAAAAAATTTAATAAGAATAAAACAAAACAGTGAGAATATAATTAGACTTTAAAAACAAGACAGAAAAAACCCCCCATATTTACTGTATTGTATACTGTTATCCTTCCTATACATGCTCAGACTGTCAACTCCATGCCTGTAAATTCAACCTAACAATACAATCCTTCAGGTGCTTTTTGTACCTCAGTTGCTATTAGCTCAGGCTGACCTCCAAACGAGCTGGTGGCTTATGGGGTGAGAGGGTTTGGTGATTTTCAGCCTGCATGCCGGTAAGCTTACAGGAGGCACTGACTTTTCTCTTCCTGGGTCCCACACAGTCTGTGCAGCTTAGTAGAAAGGCTGTCTAACTGGATCCTTGATTGGCTCCTCCCAGTCCCAGCATCCATTGGCCCATTTTCATGCCTCTGCAAAGAGTAAGATGTGGCAATGAGAGGCCGAGGGTAGGCTGTGATCCAAAGTAGTTCTTGAATCAACCAGTATCTCAAATTCCACTTTTTTTCCCAGAGACTTTCCTGGCCCTGTTGGTAGGCTCATGAGTATATCAGTCCCAATGCACAGTCTGTGGTTCACACACGCTGGGATCCAGTTAGGCTAATTAAGCCCTAGATTGGTCATTGCCGTCCATTAGCATAAGTTGAATCTCCACTTAGAGACTGGCATGAAAATCAAGGGCTGAGTCCCTGGAGTCACCTTGAGTTGTCTCTTAGCCCATGTTCCTAGGGCCTTTGTGTCCCCACCCTGAGCAAGTGCATTGATTCCACAGTGGTCTCTCCCTGCCAGGCTGTGGTCTGTCTCACTTGCAACTAGGAAGAAAAACAAGGTACTGTTACCATACTTCCCACTGCCACTGCCGGAGAATGTGCAGGTTCAAGAGACTTCCTAGGGAGAAGCTGATCTGGAGGAGGGGCAGACTGGCCTGGGAACACGCAGGGGCCACGAGCAGGCTAGAAAGCACAGTGCACACCTGGTGGAGAAGGGTCTGTGCTCAGGAGTGCTGGTGTTGCATACGGATGGGTGCACAGCTTTGAACCCAGGGCAAGGAGCTGGAACTTGGAGTAGTGTGATGTTCGGGAACAGAGCAAGACATCTGAGAAAAGGGTAAAACAGTGAGCTCGAAATGTGTGCTTGTATTTGACTTTCCTTACACATAATAAGCTGCAGTGCTGGAATCCCTGCAAATAAGTAACATGGGATGGGAAAAAAAACCCAACCATGTTACAGTAACATTGTATACAACTGTTGCGAAGAAGAGAGGAGGGAGAAGGGCACCTCTACAATTCCTCACGTTTCCCAGGTATGACATATTAGGTGCGCATTGAAATGTTACTCATCTACTGATCTCTTTCACTAGGATAAAATATGCATATCAAAAAAATTTTGACCCTTGCAGAAAGTATTCCCTTTCTATTGCTGCATTACAATGACAACAAATTTAGTGACTTAAAGCTATACCTATCTATCAGAGTGCAGTTCAAGGGGTTAGAAGTCAGCACAGCATGGCTAGGTTCTCCAATCAGGGTCTCACAAGATTGCAATTGAGGCAGGCCCCTGACTGAGTCCTGGTCTAGAAGCTCAGGTGTAAGATGCACCTTCAAACTCTTTCTCCTCATCAGGGGAATTCAGGTCCTGTGGCTGAAGGACTGAGGTTCTATTTCCTTGGCCACTATTAGTGGGTACCCCCAGCTCTCTGCTGCTAGGGCCATCCATGTACTTTACCTCATTTCCTCTCCATCAACAACCAGCCACATGGCAGCTCAATCTTTTCCTGCTCTGAATCTCTGGCTATACTCATCTCTGACCTTCAGATCAAATGTAAATGGTTCATGTGATTAAGTTATGCCCACCCTTTTCAGGTCAGCTGATTCAGAAACTTATACATCTGTTGTACCATACACTTGTAAAATGGTGACAGGAGTGAAATATCATCTTATCTACAGGTTCCACCCACACTCCAGGTGGGGAGAAAATACAAGAATGAGGGTCCCTGGGCATCATCTTAGAATTCTTCCTTGACACAGATGTGTCTGCTTCCCCCAAAGTTCCAGAGGGTTCCATTTTCTCTTAGCTTCCAGAGCCCTCAGGATTCTGGCTCCATTCTGGTCCATTGAAACTCAACTCACTCTTTTCCATTTCAGAAGATCTTCCCTGGAGTTGCCAAGTGGTGAATGAACTAACATCTAAATGTTACTAGATTCATGTGCCTGCCTTTGGCCACCACATACGCCCTTGTTAATAAAAGCATGATCACAAAGGAGTTGAAAAGATGACACACAGGAGATAACTTGGACACTATCTAGGCTCTAAAACAATCTATTTGTGGAAATTTTGTACTTTGACAATAGGGTAAAAGAGTATGTATTAGATCTGAGAGGTTTGGGGGGCCTCTCAATTACATTTACTTGCCTCACTACCCCAATTCTGAGTGATACCTGCCCCTCCTCCTTCAGAGTATCACCAGAAAGCAAAGTACACAGGACCTCTGATGGATACCAAAATCTGTGGATATTCATGTCTGTTACATAAAATGGTGTAGGACCGACACACATGTTCTCATTTCATTTAAATCATCCTTTAGTTACTTAAAATGCCCAATACCATATAAACACCTTGTAAATAGTTGTTATGTTGTATTGTTTAAGGAGTAATGATGAGAAAAAAGAGTTTACATGTTCAATACAGATGCAGTGTTGTTTCAAATATTTTAAACTGACAGTTGTTTATTTGAATCTATGGGTGCAAAACCAAGATTCAGAGGGCTGATGATATAAACACTTGTCCTGGTTACTTTTCTCTCCTTGCTGGCACAAAATACCCAATACTCAAATGAAGGAAGGGTAGGTTTATTTAGCTCACTGTTTGTGGAGGTTTCAGTCCATAAATCAGTTGGCTCCAAGGCAGGGTGGCATGGCACAGGGGCAACACTTCAAGGCAGTAGCCAGAGCAAAAAGGGGGGGGGTGGAGATCAAGACTTTTCCTCCCTTATATTGTACACAGGCCACCTCCCACCTCCAGGACCCCTATAGCACTCACAAAATCTCCTTGCCCTCCTTTGCACAGGATGAGGATATTTACAAAGTAAGAACCCTGGCTCCCTGTTGAGTCTGTTAGTTAAACTTCTAAACATCTCCAGTTGACACAGTGCATCAACCATAACAACATTCCGGCTTCATTTACATCACCTACCCAAACTGGACAATGAAGAAACCAGTGGTTCCTAGAGGCACTGCTGTCCTCCTAGGTTTCACACATTCAAGTCCATGTGGCCATTCCTCAAAGTCTGCAGTTTGGCAGCTCAGAAACTGGCCCAGGTGCTCCACCATCAGGTGGTTTCCTACACAGCTCAGTTGAACCAATCCGATTTCAGGGGCAGACACTTTCAGCAAGCAACAAGCCGCTCCTGAGTACCTGCTTCTCACTAGATTCTGTGCAGCAGGTCTGGGCAGCAAACACTTGGCATTGACCCTCTAGCCATAGCCAGGCCCCTAGGATGTCTGACTAAATCAGACATTTTCCAGGAAAGGGGATCTCACAGTTTCCCAATGAAAAAGAACCAAAAGCAAAGGTCTGAGGCCAATTTAAACACAAATTTTTAAAGAGGTAGTACAAAAAGAAAACATGTCCATACTTCCTGAGTTTCCCGTATTAATTCACATTCCCACATAAATTTAAAGATCACATTATATAAAGCACACTGACTTGGCAACATGACTTATCTCCATCCATTCACACTCCATGAAACAACCGGGTATCTCCTGCCCCGATGTAGTCTCCCTGGCACGATGGCCCTGTCGAATCATCTCACCTGGCCAAGGATTCCTCAGTCCACGCTTCACGAAAGCCCAGGAAACTCGAAGCTGTAAGCACCCTTTGGTATCCAAATAGATACACTGGGTACAAGGTCTCATTCACACTGTAGATGTATATCTGTGACCTCCACAGTGTTACTGTTGACAACCCATCTTACACTGGAATGTTTTCTTAAACATCATCCCAGACTAGCCCTCGTGAAGTCACTTCATTCTCCATTCAAGTGTCTCCTCCATGTGACTTTCCTTGACACCTCTCTAAATGACACCTTCTGGCAGAGGCCACCCATCTCCGTCTCTTGTTTTTCTCCACAGAGCTCATCTTCAGTCACCTGTTGGGGACAGAAACTTTTTGTCTTTTGTGGCCATTCTGTCCCCCTCTTAGAACAGTGTCTGGTACATAAAGGGACAGTAAGTTGTGTCTAAATAAAAGAACATTTGAGGAATGGTTACTAAATCATGTTAAATTATGTTAAAAGTTTTTCAAGAGACATTATGGTAGCCACAGTTGATTTCCGGTTGTCTTGTTTTGAAGCGCTGTGTTGCTTGCATTGTTCTGTTCTGATCGACTTTGTTCTGTTTTGTTTTGCTTTGTTTTATTCTCTTTAAAATAAAATTTAAAAAAACAAATAAATTATGCTAAAAGTTTATTATTTAAATATAAAACTGTCATATTTTATGTATGAAGTCACATAAATGTAAATATCTATTAAATTATATATACACAGGAAATTCCATTAAATAACACCTATAAGCATGTAAAACTATAATAATTAAAGTTATTTTAGGCTAATAAGACTTCCTAAGTAATACTTTAAAAGTATTATTAGATTGTTATATTAAAAGTATTTTTAAAATATTAGTAAAGTATTAAAAATATTTTCTAAATAATACTCTCTTGGAAAAAATAGAAGGTTAAGAAGCAATCAAGAGTGTTCTATAATAGGAGAGACTGAGTAAGAAATCAACTTTTAGGAAGGGGAGATTTCTTCTTATTGGGGCCCCGCGTGCAGGTACAAAGCAGTAGTTTTATTTCCCTACCAGGTAAAACCCATTTCCCAGTCCTCTATCTTATCCAAATATTCTGCTCCCTCAGCTTTCATGAAAATATCTGTTTCTCTCTCTGTGAAGACTTCTCATGATTTGTTTTAAATATGTTCCTTCATGACCAAAGCCCTCTGTGGACTTTTGTTCCAATTTTGTGCTATCTTTAATTTCTCAAGGAAGGAGACAGCTCCCCCATGTCAGGCCTCCCTAAACCCCTGATGCTCTTCCCATCCTATAAATCACAGAGTCCTGGTTTCCACGCCACTGCCAGGAAATTCCCATGGGCCTGCCCACCTGGAAATATGTTCCTTGGCTGCGTGAGCTTATTCCTGTTTGCAGTATGCCCGGCACTGGCCCTTCCTACTCCACCACTGGGCGGCTTCGTATGAATTCAGATGTCTGGATCATGTAATCATGACCATGCAACAACATGACAAGAAGGTAAAAGAGGTAGACATGCTTAGAGAGAGACAGCGAATGTCACCTGACATGTGCGTCGCTCTTGAAAAGGAGAAATCTTAAAGAACCAGGTAGAGGCTGGTGATGTCAGCTAGCATCACCACCAAGCCACAGAGGCTGGACTTCTGAAAGAGCCAGTGTGGGTGTCAGGGTCACTCCATGGTCCCTGGGAAGGTCCTGACTATGGTACACAAAGCACAGTGAACTTGAAAGCCAAGGCAGCCCACTGCTCAATTGTGTATTCACAGAGGGTGGGCAGTGGAAGCAGCAACCCCTTTGGGGTACCTGCAAGAGAGCAAGGAACCTGGACTCTCTGAAGCTCGCAACTCGGGGCAAAGAGAGAGACTTAAGCAGCACAAACCCCAGAAGCCAGACCCTCTAATTATTCTTCCCTCACTGGCCTGTGGTTTGTCACAAACACTCCATAAAATTAATCCCACCAACTCTTGCATAAAGAATACAAACGCTTCCCAGCACCTACAAAATATTCCTGGGAGTCACAGAAGAAATGAATGGGACCATCTCACACACCCAGAGGAAGGCGCATTTCCTAGTCCGTTGAGAGGAATCCAGAAGTACTTGTGAGAAGGCGAAGGAGGATGGGACTGAGGATCCCCACTTCCGCTGTGAGCTTTCACTTTATTCCTATTTGTGACTGGCTCAAAAGCCATCCTGTGGCGCTCACTCCTCGTGCAGTTCCCTCCGTTCTGCATCTGTCCTGTGATGCAGTGGCACAGCATTCTTGTCGCTTTTTTCTTCCTCTCAGGTCTTTCATGATGAATTGCTTATGTGCATGCAGGAATTTTTCTCTTAAAAAAATGAAAAACTTGAGAAAATCACCATAAGTAAATTTTTTCCTACCTAAAAAGACTATTTTTGTAAAAATATAGCACTTTTGGCATTATTTACAATCCCGTACTAATGTTAATGTCTCAGTTTTCTTGTGCTTTCTCTCTCTCTCTTTCTCTCTCTCTCCTTTTTTTGAAAAATTTTTAAGGCAAAATCTTTTCAGAAAGTAGTCTTTCCAGTTCATGCATAATGATGAATTGGTGATGAAACCAGAACTACAGATTATATGTGGAATTAGAAATACATTATAAGAAATGATTCACAGTCTCATGACAATATAATCTATACAAGGAGAGATGCTAATTTCCAGGCATCCTGATTTATTTCATTATTAATTCTTACAGGCAGTATATTCTGTTATTACTGAACTTCTTTTAGATCAGTAAGTTTTCAAATTGGCTTATGATCAATTCATAAAAATACTAGAAGTAATCAGATACATAATAAATTGTTCCATAGAGTCAGATATAACTACTATGTAACATTATATTGAGATGATATTGGTTTTAATCAGCTACCCCCCAAAAATGAAAAATTTATACCATTCTCTGTTTAATTTAGATTATAAAATTCACTAGGGAAATCAAGGAATCGGATAGCTGATAGGAGTTCTTAATAGCAATTGCAGTAAAACACATTTCACTGTTTGAAATTTGTGAGCTTCAATTAATCATGGACTCAAATAGTTTTTAAAAGTGTTTTATAATCCAAATATTACTATCTCAGGAAGACACTCGAGTGTGTTTAGTAATCTATATCTATTTGCACACTCGCCTTGCCCTTCAGCACCACGCCTCACAGCTCAGCAGGCTTCAAGCATGATGCCAAAACCTATCTACTCGCAGGATTTTCAGTTTACTCCATACTGGTTTTTTCCCAAGAAATTAAATTTAAAAAAAAAAAGTCCTCAACACTTTAATCTCCTTTTTTAAGGACAATGAGATGTACATTTCATATTCATGGAATTATAAACCCCTTTCTAACTTTCTACTTTAAAAAATTACCTCCTCAGTCAACTACTCCTTTTTTATTTTCTAAAACAAGACGACCCCATTATTAAACTCTTTCAGATGAATGGGAGTCTGTCCTCTGGACAGGAATAGGGGTGCTCTTCGCAAGCCACTTTGTGGACAGGTCACCCCATTCTTGGTGCCTCTAGCATCTCTGCTCTAAAAAGGCAGTGTGCAGTTGCCGTTTTAGACCATTTTCCTCCCCTTTAGGGACATAAAATCTCTCAGACATTCATGAACTTTCTGACAGTCTATGCAGCCTTTTCCAAGTGGAAAATTAGTTGCGTTAATCAATCAATGGATCAGAGAGAAAGAGGAGAGAGAAGACAAGGTAGGAAGGTGAATGGCCTGCTTCACAGCCATATATAAAAGCTACAAACAAAATCAAATGCTTTAGATCTCTTTCTTAAAGTGTGGATGTCTATACAAGTTCTCATAAAATTTTGCTGTACTCAGAGAATGATCGAATTATTGACCTGACATTTTTAGAAACCACCTAGTCCAGAGGTTTTACAAAGCTACTAAAGTCATAAGATATTTATATGTAAAAATTAAATTGCACACACTTGATCAAGAGATAAAGTTGTAGCCAGGCATGGGGGAGCATGCCTATAATCCCAGCACTCAGGAGGCTGAGGCAGGGGGATTGCCATGAGTTTGAGG
>RJWT010049567.1:0-10985 GCA_004365215.1 Cuniculus paca | reverse complement strand
GTTTTTTTTTTTTTTTTTTTTTTTTTTTTTTTGCAGCACCGGGGATTGAACTCATGACCTCATGCTTGCCAGACAGGTGCTTAGGCCACTGAGCTAGATCCCCAGCCCTTGTCTTTTTGAGACAGGGTCTCACTATGCTGTTCAGGCTGGCCTTGAGCTCATTTTGTAGCCCAGGCAGGTCTCGAACTCACAATGATCCTCCTGTCTCAGCCTCCTGAGTGCTGAGATTACAGCCACCTGGCTAAAAACCATATAGTTTTCTAAAGAAATTTTTTACTGAAGTGCTCAAACTTGTATATTCAGAAAAATGCAAAAACTCAAGTTTTCATAAGAGAATCCATCAGTGTAATCACCATGGTCAGTAAATAAAATATTTACCAGTGAAACACCAAAAAGCCCTTTTCTTCTCACTTTCCTTTTCCCCCAAGGACAATCATTATCTTGACTTCCCATGCCATAGATTACTTTTACCTTAAAAAAAAAAATTCCAGAGTCCTACCCCAACCCTTAAAGTGTTTTTTTAGCATCCTCAGATTTATATAATATACATTCTGGTCGCTTGACTTCTTTGCTCAAGATTACCCCCTCATTTAATCTACCATGTAACATACAGCAAATGTTCACACATATTCACTGCTGTCTATGCATTCCATTTTATGTGTATATCCCAGTTTATCCATGTTACTGTTGATGCATATTTAGATTATTTGTAATTTGTGGCGATTATGAATAATGCTTCTGTGAACATTGTTATACATGCCTTCTGATGAGCATGTTACACACTTTTGTATGTACCTAGGAATGAAATTGCTAGATCATTGGGTGTATGCTCAGCTTGAGAAGATATTGCCAAATAGTTTTCAAATGGCTTTACTAGTTGTTATGGCTTGTATTTAGATGTGCCCTTGATTTTCAGAGGTGGCTGGATGTAGGAAGTGTGATGCTGGGATTAAGGGTGCTCCATCCTGGGTGTGAGTGCTACCCACCCTGAGGGTGGTTAACCTGGATGGGGAGTATAAGGGACAGAAAGAGGATGCAGTCATAGCTTGCTGCCGCTGCTTGCTTCTGCTGCTGCTTTGCTATCTCCTGCCTACTTGCCACGGACTCTTTCTCCTCTGCCATGCCCCTCTGCCATTCCATCCTGCCTGGGACCCAGGTGATTATGGACTGAAACCTCTACAAACTGTGAGCCAAAATAAACTTTTCCTCTAACTTTGGGAGTCAGATATTTTGTCCCAGTAATGAGAAAAGTAACTAAGACAGACTTTGGTACCAGAGAAGTGAGGTCATTGTTAATGTGCCTGATTATGTGGTTCAGGAACCTTTGGAGGAGAATTTGGAAAGGTTTAGAGATGTCGACTAAAGAAGCAGCCCTGGAATACTTTTTGAGCTGTCCTTGATGGGAGATTCTGGTCAGAGTTCAGAAGACTAGAATGCTAGTAGAAATCCAGCAGCTAAAGACCAGGCTCAGGAGGCATCTTTTGGGAAGAAGGACTGCACTGGCCTTTGGACTGCTGCGCATGTGTGGTGTGCTCTGGGAGAAAATTTGTTGCATTTTGATTGTGTCCAGAGACTATGCCTGAGACTGAGATTAAAAATGGCAGACTAATTAACTTTGCAGAAGAAATTTCAAGCCAGTGTAATGTTGAGGCTGTGGCATGGCTACTGTTGGGGTCTTTTAGCCAGGCCATTGTTGAGAATCAAGAGCAAAAGAACCCAGAAGAATGATTTAGAACATTTTGAGTTTGGCCAGAAAGGAAGCTACAGCAAAGTTGCAGACCATAAAGGTGAAGCAGAGGAGAATTTGGCTGCAGAGAAAGAACTGTACAGTAGAAAAGATGGCCTGAAGACATCACAAGAAACAGCAGGACTATGCCCCTTTCAACCTAAAAGTTGCAGAGGTGACAGAATTTGCATTGAGAAGAGAACCCCAGAGCATCATGTTCCAGAATGGGGGTGGCTTAGAGAATTTGTTCCTAAGGATTGAGTTCACTGTGCTCAGCAATCCAGGCATCTAATCCCTATGACCAAGAGAGAAGAAAGCCTGGCTACTGCTCCAGCAGACCCTGGTATCATCCACATGGCGCTGGTTTTAGGTGCACAGGGAATGCAAGAGTTCTAGGGTCAGAAAGACATCTACCAAGATTCTAGAAGAAGACCTGGGAGCCAGGGAGTGTGCTCAAGAGGGCACTGGATGAAGCTGTGAGTGTGAAGCTGAAGGTGCAGACCCCAGAAGGTGGGAAGAGCCAGGATTGTGCATCATCTGAGGAAAGCTACAAGGAAGGAGCTAAGCTGACTGAAAAGAGAAGCCTCGAGGGCTGCAACCATGAGAAGGGCCATAGAGGTGGAACCACCCACGTCCTTTGGAGTTAACATCTTGCCACAGATTGTCTCAGATGCTACATATGGTACCACAGGACTTAATATTTGCCCTGCTGGATTTTTGGACTTGCTTTGGCCCTGTTCCTCTCTATTCCTGTTTGTACCTTTTGGAATGGGAATGTTTTTCTTGTACCCTTGTATGTTGGAAGTGTTTAACTTCCTTTTCATTTGTATAGGGGCTCACAGCCAAGTGTTTACTTAAATCTCAGGGGAGACTTTGGATCTAGACTTTTCAGCAATACTGAAACTTTTAGGACTTTGGCAACTCTCAGAGACAGACTAAATGTCTTGTGCATTAAGGAATGGGCATGAGTGTTTGGGAGGTTCGGGAGAATGTTATGGCTTGTATATAGATTCTCCCCACAGCCTCATGCAATCTTAGACACTAGTTCATAGTCCTCCAGCAGTGCATTGGTGTTGCAGTTGCTCCACATCCTTATCAACAGTTGGTATTGACTCTTATTTGTAAAAAGAAAGTATTTCTAAAATCTTAATAAAGATTTAAAAATTATCCTTCTAATTTTGACCATTCTCTAAGTATGTAGTGGTAAGTTACTGTGATTTGTTCTTCTGTGGTAATTTGTTCTTTCTCAGTGATTAATGAAATTGAATACTTTTGCATGTTTATAGGCCATTTGGCTTATAAAATATATGGATTATAAGGTATTATATATTTTAGGTAATATTCTTACATGGAAAAACAAGAAATTCGAATTTACTTATCTCAGTAATTATCTAGTGTGATTTTGATTCTTCATATATCATTTCTTAAATTATTAGTTATTTTGTATAACAATTGGAATATGAAGAAACATTAACATATGAGAGAAAAGGTTAAGTTAAATGTAGAATCTTTTGATAGTATAAATCTAATGATTTATACTACTCCATATCTTCTTTTTAAAGAACAATTAGGACAAATTGTGTTTTACTGGTCCTATCTTCCTTCTGTCTACATTTTTCCCCCTTTCTATGACCTTTCTACTTTTGTTTTTTCTAAAGACACGTTTATTCAGTGTCATGATCAGACTTACATTTAGCAATCAGCAGCATAAGTGCAAGAAAAAAAGTCTACGTTAAAACCCTTTGTTGGAATGCTTTACACTTTCCACAGAACAGAAACTAAAATAACCTGTTACACAATTAGTCACAAATACAGTCCTCAAGTTTTTTGCCCATACATATGAGTATTGTCTAAAACACGTCTTATTTGTAGCAGCTAGGCCCTGCTACCACTGTGTTTGGCTGAGTTCACAAATCTGTTGTAACCTGTAGCTTCCCTGTCACTTCTCTTGCTCTACTGTCCTGCTAAGTTTTGTTTCCTGAAAGTATTTAAAACCTTCTGCCACTGCCATAGTTACTGCTGCTGCTGGAACCACCATAGCCATCTTGATTTCGTGGTTAGGTAAAGTATTGGCCTCCATCACCATAGGGCCCAGTGCCTCTGCCTCAAACGTCTCCTCCCTTCATGGGCCCAAAATTTGAAGATTGACTGTTATAATTGCCAAATTCTTTATAGTTTCCACCACCTCCATAATTGCTTCCATCATTACCAAATCCATTGTAGCCATCCCCACTGCCACCGTATCCACCTCCACCACGGCTGCCACCAAGGCCACCTCAACCACTGAAGTTTCCTCTGTGACCAAAACTGTCACTGCCACCAAAACCACCTCCACGATCATCACCAAAATTTCCAGAATCACTTTGACCTCTTTGGGTAGATGAAGCACTAGCCATCTCCTGCTTCGACAGGGCTTTTCTCACTTCACAGTTGTGGCCATTCATAGTATGGTATTTCTGAATGACAGTCTTATCCACAGAATCATGGTCATCAAAGGTTACAAAAGCAAAGCCCCTCTTCTTTCCACTGCTTTGGTCAGTCATGATTTCAAGTGCTTCAGTTTTTCCATACTGTTCAACATAATCTCATAGGTGATGTTCTTCAGTATCTTCTTTAATGCCACCAACAAAGATCTTCACAATTAAGCAGGCACCTGGTCTTTGAGAATCTTCTCTTGAGACAGCTCTCTTTCATTCCACAACTCTTCCATGCACTTTGTGCAGCCTTGCATTCATGGCTGCATCCACCTCCTCCACAGTGGCATAAGTGACAAACCCAAAGGCCCTGAACGCTTGGTGTTTGGATCTCTCATTACCAGTCTGAGTGTTCCCCAATGCTCAGAATGGCTTCTCAGACTCATAGGCTGTGTCAAAGCTCAGCCCTCCAATGAAGAGCTTCCACAACTGTTTGCGCTCCTTAGAAGACTCTCACTTAGACTTGACAGCAGTCGGAAAAGACTGATGATGTTTCCTCCGCGGTGTCCACCAGTGGAAAGGAACAAGCTACCGAATGTATTCCACCTTTCTACTGTCTGATAAAGACTATAAAAGAACTCTTTTACCATCAGCTCACACCTTCATTCCTGTTGATTCAACTTTTATTGGCCACAACATTTATAAGTTATCAAATTTATACCATTTATACTCAGCTAATTTCAGCATCCAGTAACCGACTTATGTAGACTTAGACTTACAAGTATTTTCTCCCTCCTCCTGCTGGCAGTGTCCCCGTTTTGAAGCTAGCTTTTCTCCCATATTTTGGATTGTAGTCCATTTTGCTTCACTAGCCCTGGAAATATATTGTCAGTGATCCTGTCACCCATATTTAAATTCTTCTGTCAACCGGACCGGTTTTATTGGTATTTAAATAGATATGTTTTTTTTTTTAAAGGAAAGAAAATCTTATCCACACATCTCATTTGTTTCAGCAACCAAATTTCGTGAAATTCTCTCTGAATTTGCTCACTTACAATGCATGTCTTACTCCACCTTACTTTGGCATCTGTACCCATTACTCTACCAAAACAGCTGTCTTCAACGTTACCAGTGATCTTCATACCCAGCTGAAAATGTTCAATACTCATTTTACATGTCGTAACAGCACTGATAATATTACTTATTCTTGGAATAAAACCATACTCTTCTGATATTCCCCCCTTTCTAGTTTTGTCTTCTCCGTCTTTGCCCACTTATCTTTTCTCTATTAGTAAAATAATTAACATACCTCAAAGCTCACTTAAGCCTGCATGTGTTACCATTCTGTACTTTTTTCTTGAGCAATTACATTCATGCCTATGGTTTGACTTAATATACCAATGGCTTCTAGCAGACTGTCTAGCAGACTGTTCCTTGAGTTTCAGACCTGTTAATCCAGATTTGTAATTGATAGTTCTAATGGACTATTTCAAAGATACCTCCTACTTGCCAACCTCACCATCTTCTTTGCCTTTCTAATGCTCTTCCATGTTTACTATTTCTGTGAATGATGCCAGTATCCTTACATGTATAAATCTGATGCTTACAAATAATCTCTATTTACAACCTTGCCTCCAGTATAATTCATCAGCAGATAATATTTGTTACCGTTGATACATTGTGTCAGAAGTTTAACTGAGAGACTCAGCAGGGAGCCAGGGTTCTTACTTTGTAAATATCCTCATCCTGTGCAAAGGAAGGCAAGGACATTTTGTGAGTGTTACACCCACCCTGAAAGGGGGGGTGGCCTGTGTACAATATAAGGGAGTAGAGGAGGCTTGTGTTGGCCTCCTTTTGCTCTGGCTGCTGCCTTGAAGTATTGACCCTGTGCCATGCCACCCTGCCTTGGACCCAGCTGATTATGCACTGAAATCTCCAGAAACTGTAAGCTAAATAAACCTCTCCTTCCTTCACTTTGGGCGTCAGGTATTTTGTCCCAGTAATGAGAAAAAAGTAACCAAAACAAAACTTTTATCTCTTTCCTGATATTTAAGCTTTTCCAGCATTGTTGAGGTATAACTGACAAAAATTGTGTATATTCAAGGTTCAGTTTTATGATCTGACAAATAGCATTTCTTGAAGACTGTTCATTCTCTCTCACCCAGAGCTTACGCAAGACAACTTCATTACCATCTTTAAGTATTGTAGTTCCATTTCCCTGTGGTTATTCTTGACTTATCTATTGTTTCTGACCTGTTCCATACTGTGATTTCTATAGTAAGGAGGAAGTCACTATTATCAGGAAACCACCATAGTCATTTAGCCACTGTAACTATTGCTAGTTCCACAAGGCTAGCAGCTAATACCAGAACCTCCGCCAACACTGTCATGAAAAACCAGTGACCTTATTGGTCTTCAGGCATAGTCTTTGGGCCAGGGACATAGCCCAGAGGAGGAGCACACACTTAACGTGCAGTAGTAAACACTGCTGCTTTTCTTATGTTTACTTTTGTCTTTTTTCATCTGTTTTCAGTTATGTTTTTTTAACCAATTTGTTGATCAGTTGTATTTTGACAAGGAAATTCTGTACACATTTACTGATAAGCTAATATGCTTGATTTTCTTCTTTGTCTCCTCATCTGTAGTATTTTTGTTTTGTTTCTGTTTCGAGACAGGGTCTCAACATGTAGTCTAGGCCAACCTTGAACTCACTACAGAGCCCAGGTTGACCTCACACTCACTATCTTCCTGCCTCAGCCCAGTGAGTGGGGGGGATTGGAAGTAGGGGCCACTGTGTTCAGCCTTTTTTTTGGCTGGTTTTTAGCATTTTTTTAAAAAGCTTGCTTTATTTGGCTTAGTAAAATTTTTCTTTCTTTTAATTTGGAAGGTCTCATGTGTTTTTCTTTTACATGGTGGCTATCTTTCATCCTTAAAATATACTTTTTTTATTAATAGATGAAAAATAACTTTTGTTTCTGCTTACCCTTCTTTACCTCCCTTTCTTTTCTTAAAAAAAAAAAAGTCTAGGCTGTTACTAGTGTGTCTTCTATGACATATCTTGTTTGTTTCAAGAACACTTAAAAAATACATATATTACAAATTATCAATCATAACACATTTATATTTACATATTGCATTATTTATTTTTTGGGTACTTATGAAAAGTTTAAAACATACAACACTAGAGAGAATAGTTTAGTCAGTCAGATTCAACAGTTGTCAACGTTTACCACATTATCTCTTTTTCTGAGGTAATAAAAAATCAGTATCAGACACCATGGCATTTTACTCTAGAATACTTCATGTGCATCCCTGTAGATAGACTTTTCTAAAGTAATCATCATGCTGTTATTCTATCCAATATAATTAATAATAATAATTTCTTAGTCACATATAGTATGCAGTTCTTATTCATATGTTTCCAGGTATCTTAAAAATGACTTTTTACCCTGGTTTTGTATGAAACGGGCCAGACAAGTTGGGTGTCTCTTAAGTCTCTTTAGTAATAGAATTATACCTCCCTGCAACCTGCAACTTACTTGTTAAAGAGACCTCCTTTCCAAGATAAATCAGTTGCAAAATATAGTCTAAGTAATTAATCTAGTTACCAGATTACAGAAATGATTTCGTGAATGGTTGACCTGGTATTCCTGCCAACTCAGCCCCCAAGTAATTAGATATTAGCTGCCACTTGTGGGCTGAAGTCTTTCGCTTATGTACATTTTAGAGAATGGTTATCTTTTTAATCTTACTGAAAGGGCAAAGGTGTATCCAACTTAAATAAGCATGTTATTAATCCAAATTTATTTGTTCAAATTTAAAATAAGGGGACAGATATATTCTTTTACTGCACTAGAAATTATTACTTCTTTTATCAAGAAACTTTATAAACCTTACTCTCAAAATAAATATTCTGTATTCTATGTCAATAATTACAATCAGATACAGGTTAACCTGTCATTGTCACTGCAGATAATTAAGGCTAAGAATATCATTTAAAGCTATAGTAGTACATAAATTTATACTTGTAAAGCATTTTCCTTTTTCAACTTACTTTAAATGTAAAATCGTCTAGACCTAAAAATATCATGATAAACTTTTTCAGAGAGCCAACTTTCGGTTTCGTTGATTCTATTATCATATTCTTTAATTTATCACTGTCTTAATCATTATATTTTCTTTCTCCTACATGCTTTGGATTTAGTTTGCTATTTTTTCAATTCCAAAAAGTAGAAAATTAGATTTTTCTTGCTTTTTTTTTTTTTTCCAGAAAATGTGTTTATAGCTATAAATTTTCTGAACTCTACTTTTGTGGCATCTTGAGTTGTGGGGTGTTATGATTTTGTTTTCATTCATATCAAAGTATTTGCTTATTTTTCTGGTTAAACTTTTAAAAATAAGATCATAATTTGGTTTCATTCTTATTTAATCCTCAATCATTTTAAGTTAAAAAAAAAACAGTTCTAATTACTTACATTGATGTATTAAAATCTTCCAGAAGGTATCAGTCCAAATGGAATGTTGAATAGATAAAATCCTGATGTTTTATCAAACCTTTCCTGTGTCAGTTTTATTCTCCTAGAGTACAATGTTCTGGCCTGTTACTGAGTAAGATATGACAAACATACAGTTATATGAAGACAACACAATGCCTGTTTTCCTATCACTATTTTTTTAATTTTCTTTATTTTTTCCTTTACTTGTTGGTGAAGAATATGTTAATTTCTACCTGTTTGTGAGTTTTCCAGTTTTCCTTCTGCCAGTTGATTTTTAACTTCACTCCATTGTGATCAAAGAAGATACTTATAATTTCAGGCTTTTAAAATATGTTGAGATTTAATTTGTAACAATATAGTCTATTCTGAAGAATGTTGCATGTGCACTTGAAAAAATGTATATTCTACTGTTGGATGAAATGTTTTATAGGTATGTTAGGTATTTCTAATTGGTTTATACTGTTGTTTAAGTCTTCAGTTTTCTTGCTAATCTTTCTGATTGTTTCAGTTACTGAAAATGAGTGTAAGAGTTTCCAACTATTAGTGTAGAATTGTCTATTTCTCCTTTCAAATCTTTTAAAACTTTACTTCGTATGTTTTAGGATTCTGTTACATGTGTGTGTCTATACTTGTTTTTGTGTTTATAGTTGTTACATATTCTTGGTGGATTGATTTTTTTATCATTAAATAAAATCTTTGTTTCTTGGTAATGATCTTCATCTTAAACTCCATTTTGTCTAACATGAGGATTTTTCCAAACATTTACTTTCAATTCTATATTTGTGTCTTTGATTCTAAAGAGAATCTCTTGTTGATGCTATATACTGTGGTTGAATGTATTTTAATCCATCCTGTCAATCTCTTAATTGGAGTTTCATCTATTTACTTTTAAAATAATTACTGATAAGAAAAAACTCACTCTTGCTGTTTTTGCTCTTTGCTTTCTATGTTTTATGTCTTATTTCTCAGTTTCTCTAATATTTCCTTTTGTGTGTGTGTGTGTGTGTGTGTGTGTGTTTTAACTAACCATTTGATTTCCCTGTCATTTCTTTAACTGTAGATTTTTATTTTACTAGTATTTTCCCTGGGGACTGTGGTTAGCATCTTAATTTATAGCAGTCTAGTTCAGATTAATACCAGTTTGCTTTCAATTATATAAAACACTTTTTTTCTATAGCAAGAATACTGTTCCCTCCTTATATTGTCACTGTTTTTTTGTTTTGTGTGTGTGTGTGTGGCACTGGGGATTGAACTCATGACCTCACGCTTGCCGGGCAGCCACTTAGGCCACTGAGCTAGATCCCTGGCCTATATTGTACTGTTAAGGATCACATCTTTATACATGTTTGCCATGGTCATAGATTTGTATTACTGTTTTATTTAAGACATAGAATTATTGTTTTATGTAGTATTCCTTAAAATCATATAGAAACAATTAGAGTCACTAGCCAAAATACATTAGTATTGACTTTTATATTTGTATACTTATCTCTTAGTCTGTTTGGATACTATAATAAAATACCTTAAAATGAGTCATTTATAAACAACAGAAATTTATTACCCATAGTTCTAGAGATAGGGCAATCCAAGATTATGACACCATAGTTTCAGTGTCTGATGAAGGGCCATTCCTTATAGATGGTGAGTTCTTTGTGTCCTCAAGTGGTAAAGGGGCAAAGAGGGCAGCTCTCTAGGGTCTTTTTATAAGGACATAATACCATTCATAAGGGTGGAGCCCTTATGACTTATTAACCTCCCAATGGCCATACCTCTTAGCTCCATCACATTGGGATTGAATTTCATCATATGAATTTTGGAGGGACACAAACATTTCTTTGTGCTTATTTGATTAACTGTCTAGTATTTTTTTTTCCTCCCAGCCTGAATGACTCCTTGTAGCATTTCTGGTAGTGCATGTCAACTAGCAATGAATGTTCATGGTTTTTGTTTAACTGGGCTATATTTTAGTTTTCTTTCATTTTGAGGGATAGTTTTGTTCAATATAGAATTCTTGGGTTGACAGATCTTTTTTTTTCCCCCCTTTTTTTTTTCTTAGCACTTTGTATGTCACTCTACTACATTTTGGGCTTCAGACTTTCTAATGAGAAGTCTGCTAGTCTGATCGGAAATCCCTGGTATAAAACAAATTGTTTCTTTATAACTGCTTTCAGGATTCTCCTTTGACTTTCTACAGTTTGATAATTTTTCTAGAAAGTTTTCTCTGATTTTATCTTACTTAGAGTTCATTGAGATTCTTAGCTATATAGATTCATGTCATTCAAAATGTTTGGAAGTTTTTAGCCACTTTTTCTTCAAATATGTTTTCTACCCATGTGTATGTCGGTGTTT
>RJWT010049566.1:0-10986 GCA_004365215.1 Cuniculus paca | reverse complement strand
CAAAGCACACCCACTGCACTAGTAGGAGAGACAGAGATAAATTCACCTAGACTTGTTGCTGTAACATCTTAAAAGCTATTGGAGAGAGAAAGACCGAGAGGCAGGAAATGTTCAGATTCCTGCACACTGCCCCTATAAGTGGTGTGATTTCTCCCACTTTCAGCCTGGGCAGCATGGAAAAGGGACCTGTGTGTAGGAGCCAGCCCTCCACATGCTCTCTCCATTCTTGCTTTGGAGCCCTCAGTCACTTATCCTTGAGGCTAAGGAGACAGTGAGTGCCAGCAGCTCCTCCTGCCCTCTTCAGCTCAAGCCTGGGATTTGCAAGTGAGAGAACCCAATCCCAGCGCCATCTTGCTGCAGCCATAGGAGACGTTGTGCTTATGTACTGCCAAATTTCTGTTCTGGTGAAACAATACTCAATTATTTTGGGCCCCTAATTTTGTGGGTGATTTCTTAAGCAGCAAAAGAGCAGTCTGATGTCCAGGTCACTACCTGAACCTCTATGGCTCCCTGATGACCAACACTACACACCACCACAGTGACTGCCTAATTAGACATTTATGGAGTTTCTAAAGGACAGTGAAGATTACTGCCTGTGCAGCACAATCTCTACATAGACAAATGAGCTACAGACACTTCTCCAGGAAGCCCTACCAGAGTGCTCGACCTGGACAGAGTGTTGAGCTGGCATCACAGAACATATGGCTGCACCTGCTCCTCCCTCTCCTTGGCATTCAACCCCCATCACAGTGGAAGGGCTGTGGCTGCTTGTCAGGAGGTACACACCTACCTTCCCCATCACTCCCAACCTTACACTTGGCCCTGAGGATTTTGAGTGGAGTATACTGATGCAGACTAGTTTCTTTGCATCATTTCTGTATCAGTTCTTAAAGTTCTCTAATAACCCTACTGAGTGTTTTTTTTTTAAACTAAATTAACATGTCTTAAATCAACCAACCCACTCCTGTGGAGCATGTTCTCATGCAAGAACATGAGATTCCTTATTACATCCCATCCAGTTAAAGTGACTTTAAATAGATTTGGAGAAGTGAAGAAGAGTGGAGGTACCACAGTAGTCAGTGTTTGTGAGGTGATTTCTGACACCAGTCCTGTGGGGAAAAAGGCACCATGTTCTCGCCCAGCCTTCCCACAACAGTGCACCATTTAACTGGACGGCAGATGGCTGCTGTACAAATCACATGACAGCTTGTTTGTTGTGTCACTGTCCCTTCTGCTGAACCCTGGGAGTGCTCCAGGCTTGCTGCCCATGCACTAACTGCAGGTGGAGTGAAATACAAAGACAATACAATCTGTAAGGAAAAGCGGCATGGAGCTTTTAACATCAAGAGACTTATATTTCGAGGAGCAGCATCCTCAAGCCTGGCTGTGCTTCAAAGACACCAATGGTCATAGAAACAATGGTTGCATGCACTAAGCTGTGGTGTCTGATACTACTGCCTTAGAAGTGGAGCTTGAGACAGGTCCTAATTTGTCATACATATTAGGCAAGAGACTGGCTTGGTGAGTAAGTCTAATGAAGCTTCCACAGGAGTACTGAAAAGCAGTTTTATTAGGCCACAAGTTTGACAGAATTGTAAGTTCTATGTTTGGATTATGATCAATCTATTTGAACGCTTACTGAAAGATTCTTGCTATTCAGTATTTAAAATATGCTTACTGCTTATACAGACTCGCCTCACCTAAAATATGCAGTACTGAGTTATGTCCTTAAATCTATTCCCTGAAGCCTGGCATACACCTGTAATCCCAGTGCTTGGAAGGCTGAGGCAGGATGATCACCATGCGGTTGAGGTCAGCTTGGGATACGTTGTGAGTTCAAGGCCACCCTGAACTACATTGCAAGACACTTTCTCAAAATAAGAATCTATTCCTTGATGCTGGCTCTTGATTTTAAATTTTCCTTGTAAAACTTTGTAATTGTTAACATTCTATAGAAATACGACTTATAAAAGACAATCTAAGCAGAATACAAAGATAGTATGCCATCATCTGCAGTACAGATAAAATATGACATTCCTAACACTAATGCTAACTTTGATTGACAGTCATATTTTATATTTTTGAAATGCTCAATTTTTTTTTTTTTTTTTTGCGGCATCGGGGATTGAACTCACGACCTTGCGCTTGCCGGGCAGACGCTTAGACCGCTGAGCTAGATCCCCAGCCCTGTTTTTGAGACAGGGTCTCACTATGCCATTCAGGCTGGCCTTGAGCTCACTTTGTAGCCCAGGCTGGTCTCGAACTCACAACAATCCACCTGTCTCAGCCTCCCGAGTGCTGGGATTACAAGCATGAGCCACCATGCCCGGCTTGAAATGCTCAATATTAAAAAAAAAGATTGTAACAGTTAAGATTAAATCCTATTAGCCACACTTTAAGACTGGTATAACTGACTTCCTGAATAATCAACAATGGAAACTTGGAGACCAAAGCTAGGAAAGCTAACTGGGCTAAGCGGTCAGTCAATATTTTGGACCTTGTCCTGTAAGGTCAGCCAGAACCCAGAGCATGATGAGACCCCTCTAAATGGATCCTATAACTCTGGTGAGTCACTCAACTTCTCAGGTAGGAAATTGTCAGATCCCAGAGCACAGGAGTCAACCAGTGTGCACTGTGCTAAAAGGTGGGCCACTATAGAGGGAAATGTCCCCCATGCTGTTACAGGCTATAAATTTCGTAAAAATACTGGGCCACAATAAAAACGGTGAAACTTATCCTATAGCTCCACTAACTGTATCGGCTTCCCCATTCTGGTTAAACTGTCTTAGAAACTATGTGTCAATATATAACCTGTTACCATAGATGGCCCCTATTGATTGTTTTAGTTCCCGTAGATAGCCCACCTTGATTGTTCTAGTTCCTGTAAATAGCCCACCTTGATTGTTCTGGTTCCACAACGGAAAATGTGATCTTTTATGAAAAAAAAGAGAGACCACCTCTCATTCTCAAACTGCTGGAGATAGCACAACTACCAAAACAGATTTAAAAAATGAAATGACAAGTAAATAAAGGAAATAACAGAACACTGGGCTATGAATGGGTGAGGCAAAAGTATGCAGGTCTTATGATGAAATGTGTATATGGAAGTTGATGGGTTGGAAAAGAAGCAGGTAAATAGAGAAGGATGAGTAGTGACTGGAGCTGTATGATGGTTTATAAGAGAATAAGGAGAAGATGATGGAGATATGGTTATTATGTAAGTAATTTGGCCTGTGTATCTGCAAAGGTATTAGTAATGATCATAGTCTGTTTTGGAGGTTATGTTGTCTCTATTACAGCCCTACTCCTAAGTACTCTTGCTGAGCTTGTCTCTCCCCTGTCCCTTCCCTTGCACCTCCCCTTGCAGTTAGAGACTTTAAATCCTCCCCCCACCCTAAGCTCGGGGCACACACACTTCCTTACTCCTGCGTGAGGATGGATAGTGTTGCCGCTGAGCTCAGCTAATAAAAGCGCTTCCTTTTTCTTTTTGGAGTGTATTGCTTTTATTTTTGGATTGGATTTCTTGCCCTCCTAAATTGGGGTTTTGAGCCCACCTCACATGCTTCCAAAGTCATAGGCAGGAAAAGAAATGGGGGGGGCAGAGAAAGAGGGAAGGAGGCGAAGAGAGAGCAAATAAGAGATTAATTTTGATTAACTTATTTTGACTTGATCTTAAACACTCAACAGGAAAGTACAACCAAAAAATTAAAATAATAGTACCATAATATAAAACAAAAAGCTATATCAGCCCCCACTGGCTATCTCCAGCAGTACCTATAATATTCTGGCCTATAGTCCTAAATTTTGATCCCCAGTTCCCAGTCCCACTAGCTATTCCCAAAATGTGTCCTTCTACCCCTCTTAGAATATTCCCATTGTTATTTTAATGTAATTTCATATATCATGAAAGATTTAGCTTCTTATGTAGGGTCTGCCGAAAGAATAAGAATGGCACTATAAACATCCCAACTACTAAGCTTTATTTGTCATGTTTACAAAATAGAGATCAGGTACAGGTTTTAAAATCTAGAGTAAAAATTCTTATGGCCCAAAGGTCACAAAAATGTATTCCTTTACTATTGTTATAATTAAAGTAAAAAAAATTAGATTTCTTTGAGAAACAGGGAGGAATTGGTGTGTTGTTAAACTACCTATTGTGTTTGGGTAAACACTTCAAATCAAATAAAGATTAATATTAAAAATAAAAGATTTATGCCAAATGTTACTGATGTCTACCATTTTTGGAGTCACTATTCATCAATATTCTACTTTTAATATCTAGACCCTGTTTAACACGGTCATAGTAAAATCAAGCTTAAGTATCAATGACTTGTGAATATTCTTTTCTTTTCCAGACCCTACAAACAACAAAACTTATCTTCCATTATCTCCTTCAGATTAGTCAAGATGAGACTTGATCCGTGATAGGTAGTAGGATCAGTGCTCCTCTTCAGCCTGAAGCAGTTATAAGAAAGCAGACCCTTGGCTCTTCTTTACCCTTTAAGAATAAAGGATCGGCCAGGTGTGGTGGCACATGCCTATAATCCCAACACTCTGGAGGCTAAAGCTGGAGGACTGCTGATGGTTTGAGGCTAGTCTGGTCTAGTGAGTTCAAGGCCAGCCTGAACTACATAGTGAGACCCTGACTTTAAAAAAAAAGAAAAAACAAAAAAACAAAGTCTTGCGGAGGCAAGACAGGTGTGGTAGTGCATGCTTGTAATCCCAGCACTTGGGAGAGGCTGAGGTAGGAGGATTGCCATGAGTTTGAGGCCAGCCTGGGCTATGCCGTGAGTTCAAGGCCAGCCTGAACTACATGAACTACATAGTGAGACTGTCTCAACTCCTCCCTCAAAAAAAATCTTGGGTGGGGGTGAGGTAGATAGGATAGAAAAAGTAATGATGGGTAGAAAAGAGACAAAGAAAATCTTTTTTTTTTTTGGTTCTTTGAGACAGTGTCTCGCTATGCAGTTCAGGCTGGCCTTGAACTCACAATGTAGCCCAGTCTGGTCTTGAATTTGCAAGCATCCTCCTGCCTCAGCCTCAAGTGCTGGGATTACAGGCCTGTACCACCACACCTGGCGACAAGAAAATCATAATTTAAAAATGAAAACAGAAAACAAAAAACAAAAAGAAAAGTGCAGCTTCAGGACACAAGTTCGGTTTAACACGTTTTCTTACTTTTCTCCCAAAACATTAAGCCTGGGCAATTCCCTTTCACCTGTAAATTGGTCTGTTTCACCTGTGAATAAACCACCTTTTCCTCCTACACAGTAAAATAGGCTTTTGCATAGGAATGGACCATTATCTTTCTGTGGGTAACCCAACCTTTTAAGTCCCAAGAGGAAACTTTCAATGTTTCCAGCTCCAAACTGTGAGGCACATCTCTCTTTAGAGGGCCAGCGTTCTATTTCTTTGAGCATGTACTGTACTTTAAATTTCTACCTATTGTATAGTAAATTCTTTTATACCTCTTTTAAAAAGTCTATTCCCGCCAGGGATTTAGCTCAGTTGCACAGTGCCTGCTTGCCAAGTGTGAGGTCCTGAGTTCAATTCCCGGTAACCAGAAGAAAAAAAAGATCTAGTCCCATGCCAGAATTTTATCAATGCATAAGAAATTAATTCAGGCATAGTAGTACATACCTGTAAACTACTGAGAGACTGAGACGGGAGGATTTCAAGTTCAAAGCCAGCCTGGGCAACTTAGTTTAAAAAAAATTTTTTTTAAGTGCTGGTAAAGTAGTTCAGTGGTACAGCATTTGCCTAGAATGTCTGAGGCCCAAGGCTCAATCCCCAGTACTGTACCACAGATGGGGAAGAAAAAAATTTAGAAAGATTAGGTGTTAAAACATAATATCTGTATATTTTTAATACCATACAAATCCAAAATTCCAGGAACTAGTAACACTCTAGACTATTTTTTTTTCCTGTCTTTTTGAGACAAGGTCTCATTATGCAGTTCAAGCTGGCCTTGGGCTCACTTTGTAGCCCAAGCTGGTCTCGAATTTGCAAGGATCCATCTGCCTCAGCCTTCCAAGTGCTGGGATTACAGTAGTGTACCACCACACCTAGCAACACTCTAGACTTTGTGGCTTATTCTTTCTAGTCATTTCAAACATTGCAAGGAATATATGGTTATATACCTACTTGCTTTATGTTTATATCACTACATTTATATCATTATTCATCAGGTCTGCTTAACCACTGATTGGGGAGGGGGGCAGCCCTATGTAGCCCAGGCTGGTCCTGAGCTTACAAATTTATCTTGCCCTCCCAAAACCTGAGATTGCAGGCACATACCACCACACCACCCACACTTATCATAGATAACTTCTTTTTGTGTGTGTGCTGGGGATTGAATGTGGGATTTTGCACATGCTAGGCCAACATTATACCACTGAACTATATATATCCCCAGTCCTGATTTTTTCTCTTTAATTATACCAAGTTTTATAGCAATCATTTAATATCTTTCTGTGTTATTTTGTGTGGTCATAGGAAATCTTCATTCTGAAAATCTACACTGCTACAGAAGCATGTCTTTGATGTCTCCAGACAAAAAAGCTATAGGGTTAATCTAATGTTTGAATTCTGAGGTGCACCCTAATAGGGAGAACCTACAAAATGAAGGGGCGGTATTAAATAGTCTTAGTAAAATGCTACATTTGTCTTGTGTAGAATAAAATATTTTTAAAGGTAAAGATGCCTTGCTATTATAGCGAAAACTTTTTTTTTTTTGAGACAGGGTCTCACTATGCAGTTCAACCTGGCCTTGAGCTCACTTTGTAGCCCAGGCTGCTCTCGAACTTGCAACGATTCTCCTGCCTCAGCCTCCCGAGTGCTGGGATTACAAGTGCTAAAACAATTCTTAATCAAAAATTTCTGAAATTCTTACAATTTTGTTTCCATTCCTATCAGAAGTTGTTCATCAATTTATTTTTGTTTGAAATATGATTCTCCCCCACCAACCTCTCTTGCAAAAAAAGTGGGTTTCGCTGGGCGTGGTGGTGCACGCCTGCAATCCCAGCATTCAGGAGGCCGAGGCAGGAGGATTGCTGCTAGTTTGAGGCCAGCCTGGGCTACACAGTGAGTTCAAGACCAGTCTGGACTCCAAAGTAAGACCCTATCTCAAAAAAACCATATTTTTTGTTGTTGTTGTTGTTGTTGTTTTGTTTTTGGTCTGGAGCAATCCAGTAATCCTCTACAAAGGAGTAACAGTTGAGTACCAGATTCTAACAATCCCAGACCCTAGCTATCAGACAACTGCAGGATTCATTTTGGGAAGAAAAGCGCCTGGAAAAGACTATACTGAGCAGGAAAAATGTAAGATTACTGGTAAACTCAATTATGGGCAGTTTAACAAGCTGTTACACTAAAAAGTGAGCAAGTGCCATATAATCAAGACTACCTGGTTGAAACTGCATATGCCTAGAACAGAAAGGGGTGGGGCTAAGGCAGGAGGATCTCCATGAGTTCCAGGCTGCCCTGGGCTACATAAGCAAGTTCAAGGCTAGCTTGTACTACGTAACAAGAGAATCTGTCTCAAAAACAAAAACAAACAAAAAAGAAGAAGCTGGATGTGGGGGCGCACACCTATAATTCCAGCACTACAGATGCTGAAGCAAGAGGATTACTGTGAGTTCAAGGCCAGCCTGGGTTACGTAGTAAGCTCAAGGCCAGCCTCAACTACGTAATGAGACCCTGTCTCAAGGAAAAAAAAAAAAAAAAAACCCACAACAATAACAACAAAAGACTACCCAGAGAAAAAGCAGATGTAGAACATGACATGAGAACATGACATAAGAACAGTTCTTGGCCATGCTGCACATGGCAGCACCTGGGGAACTGAAAAACAGTTTTTAGTGCACACTTTAGCAACACAAATGCTAAAAATACAGTTTTTAAAAAGTAGCTGTGGTGGCCCGGGGATTTAGCTCAGCAGTTTAAGCGCCTGCCTGGCAAGCGTGAGGTCATGAGCTTGATCCCTGGTACCAAATAAGTAAATAAATAAATAAATTTGGTTGGCTTCACTTTAAAAAAAAAAAAAGGTAGCTGTGGAGTGGGTTCTCAGGCACCTTTGGCCTACTAGAATGGTTACCAAGACCCAAAGGTAGACCTGGGCCTTGGGGTCAGGGAGGATGAAAAGGATAATGACCATGATTTCACTGATACTCCCCCTATGGGAGCCAAGGTCCCTCAACGACTGTGGCCCAAGGGCAGGGTCCTGAGATGCCTCTATAGAAGACAAGAAAAAGGGCCACATCACCCTTAGTGGAGCCTGGGAGCTGGAGGCCCATTACATACCAGATGGACAAAGAGGTCACCTAACCCAGGAAGCAGGCCATTGACCACTTAAGAGTCCTCAAGGGAAAAAGAGGAGAAGGAAGTCCTTGTTGCCTCTAACCATTTCCCAGAGCTCCAAAGGTAAGCAAGTGACTAGAGCTGGCAAGAAGCTCAAAAAATCGAAGGAACCAATGGAGGTGGAACGTCCTTACAATTCCAGTAGTATGTGAGAGGCTAAAGCAGGAAGGTTGCAAGATTGAGCACAGGTTGGGCTGATAAAACCCTGTCTTTAAAAAGAAAAAGATTGAGCACATAGCTCAGTGATAGAACACTTTTGGCTAGCATGTGTGGCACCTTGGATTCAATCTCCAATACCAAAAAAAAGTGAATATAAATAAAGGCCCAATAGCCAACAGGGTTCTCCAGCCAGAAACCCCAGCCTCATGCAAGACCTGATACTCTATAGCATGCTCTGTGGGGAAGGAAGAAAAACAGGCAGTCTCAGGCAGAACTGGAAGTAGAGGACCCCTAGAGAACAGAGCATTGGATGAAGAAACCACCCCCAGGAGCATTCTCTTTTAGGGCACTAAATACCCTGAAGGTTCATAAAATGAAGCAGAGTTAAAGCGCCTAAATTCGTCCCAACAGGAGATGGCCCTGAGTCCGGCAAAGAAGAAAATCAAGTCCAAGAAAATGATGCAGTAGTCATTTTGTTGAGGAATTAGTTCTGAAAAGGAACAGCAAGGAGCTGCAGGAAATCCTTGAATGGAGTAGCCAGTAACCAACGGAGAGGCCACAAAGCGCTGCTGAGGCAAAAGCACAGACAAGTGAGCCAGGCTGTAAGGGCCTCTGCACCAGAAGTGCATAAACACAGTTTGGCCAGAGGCTTCTGCTGGTTCTGAGAAAGAGGTTTCGCAAACTTAGACACAGCTCACAAACTCTGTCCCCTCATTCAGCTCCTGTTAGCATGACCAGAGAGCTCACCACAGCCCTACCAGAAGGCAGCTACTCCACGGTACATTCCCAGACACAATCTTTTAACACTAACACTTTTAGGTTACTGAAGCTGGAGCATTAATCCCTAGTGTCTTTCCCCCAAAGTAATGAGAGGTCGGTTTTTAAATTCTCACAGTGATTTTAATGTGTGGAGCTAGGAGAAAACCACTGAAAGACAAAACAAGCAAAAGAATTAACAGGAAATCACAGAAAGTATACACAGTAAAAAAACAGTCTGGTGGGTGAGAAATAGCTCAGGCCCAACACTTACCTGCTGGGGACAGAGCTACTGCAAGGGGTGGGGGTCTCTCTAATGGGGCCCTGATCTGCCCTGAAAACTCCCCACAAACGCTGACCATCAGAGACTAAAAGAGCTGTCATTAATGTCCCCATTCTCATCAAGTCTGCAGCTAAGACCCCAGATGCAGAATGCTGACCTAAAAATGCAGGACTACCCTCTTCAATCTGCAGAGAGCCACAGTGAATCTCAACTACAATGAGACATAGCCTCAACCTGCCAAATCCAGAAGTCAGACAAACACGAAGAACAGCTGGGGTTAGCACTAACCAAAGGCAGCAGGGGGCTGTCATCCTTGGAACAAAGCTGGGCCTGACACCTTCCAGTCCCAAGTGGGCAACTCCGAAGAGCTGAGAACATTACTGAAATCTATGAGATGAAAAGAGCAAACTGGAGCACACAGAAAGATTGGGAAGAGGAGTCAAGTTCAGTACCAGGTCATTCCTACCCAAAATAAAGGGAGAGTATGGTAAAACTAGCTGAAAAGATAATGGCTAGTTCTTACGAATTCTGATGGAGGCCATAAATGCAAGACACTTGAACACCAAGCAAAAAAACTACAACAGGGCTCATTATCATCACATGATTAAAAAAAAAAATCACTGAGAAGAAAACTTTCACTGGAAGCAGTACATAATACCAAAAATGAACAGGTGGGATAATATTGAAAAATGAAACCAAAATAAAGATTCTTGTTTTTCTGAGAAAAAGAAGAATTAGTTGCTAATCATCTATACGAAAGTAAAGTAAATTTCTTCGGGTAGAAGAGGACCATACTGGATAAAGAACTGAACATGCAAAAATGTAATAAAGAGTAGCAGAAATGATAAATAAGAAAGGAAATACATATTTTCCTGATTTTAAAATTTCTTGACATAGCCAGGCTTGGTGGCACACAGCTGTAATCCCAGCACCCTGGGAGGCTGAGGAAAAAAGATTACAAGTTTAACACCAGCCTGGGCCATTTACTGACTCAGCAAGACCCTGTCTCAAAATTAAAAAAATAAAAAGCTGAGCAACATAGCCCACACCTGTAATCCCAGAACACTGGAGGCTGAGGCAAGAGGATCATTGCAAGCTCCAAGCCAGCCTGGGCTACACAGTGAGTTCAGGGCCGGCCTGAATTACATAGGAGCCCCTGTCTCAAAAAACTAACTAACTAGAGGTAGGAATGTAGCTCAGTTTGAGGGCCCTGGATTCAATCTTTAGCACTACAAAAACAAAACAAAACCCCTTGGTTCATTAAGAAGTACAACCTAAATGTGTATGTGAATGTACATGGTCTGGAAGCAGAGCTTCAAAACTCAAGAAAAAGCTAGATATGGTGGTGATCACCTGTAATCCCAATACTGTGGGAAGCTGAGGCAGGCAGATCACAAGTTCTACCTCAGTCTAGGCAATGCAGCAAGAAC
>RJWT010049565.1:0-10980 GCA_004365215.1 Cuniculus paca | reverse complement strand
GTGTCCCACCCAGTAAGTGGGTGCTACTGAGAGCATTAATGCTTACTAAAGGGACAGTTATGATGTTGACCTTGTAACAGGAGCACTGTTAAGTAATTTTCTTGCCTGGAATTTTGTAATTCTAGCCTCATAAAGACCTAGTAACAAAAGGACCATGAACAACCTTATGTTATGGTAGAGGAAACACATTCCCAAGGCAGGCAACTTGTCTGTCTGTCCTGCTGGTACAGAGATGGTTAGTAATGGAAAAGGCTGGAAGTGGGTGCTGTTTGACCTCAAACCTGTATCCTTCTGCTCAGCCTCAGACCCAGAAATCAGTGCAAGAATAAGTGAGTTCCTCACAGGGACTCAAGGGTCAAAGGGCACTGCCTAGGAAATCTATAAAGGACACCTGAAGTCAGGGTCCGGGCCATGGTAGTTACCGCAAATCTCTCTTTGGTCCTTATCATCAAGAGATGAAGGCTCCACCCTTTTCTTAGCAGGAGAACAGACCTTAAACTTCCAGCATGGTCCTGATTACAATCTACTTGGAGTCAATGGGCTTCATTTCCTGCTACTTCCCATTACTCCTGCTCTGTGTTCAGTTGCACTAAGCTGAATACAGTGAGTGGCTTTCTATTCTTCTCTTACTGATGCACCTTCCTCAGCTACACCCAGTTCTTCAAATATCTTTCCATACCACTTCCTCTGGAAGTTGCCTGAGCTCTGGGGCTAGAAGCCCTTCTTCTCTGCATTCCCACAGCCCCCTATTTATTCACATCTCTCACCAGAGGGTACCCCTTCTTTGTACTCAGCAAAATCCTCATGAACTAGTTTTTAGTTTTTCGCATGTTAAAGGAAGAGGCTTCCTTTGGTCCAGCCATGAGTCCCAGGCACCAGACCAGGTACCTACCAGGTATTCAGTAACACGTGATAGATGGAAGAATGAACAAGCCAGGTCAATGCTGTTTAAAAAGAGAACTTGATCATTGCTAGCCTCAGCTTAACTGCTGGAAAAATTTGTCTTTATCAGCTTTTATGGAGAGATGCAGGCAGCTATTCTTGGAACAATGCCTTTCAACCTTGACTGCAATTTTTAATGAGCTGGGAAGACTTTGCAAATATACTGAGGTCTGAGACCCCCTCAGAGACTCTTATTTAGCCAGTCTGGGGCATGGCTTGAACATGGTGACTTTGAAAAGCTTCCAGTGTGATCCAAAGGTGCAGTCAAGGCTGAGACCAACTACTCAGAAAATTGTAAGAGAGACAAGGCCTGATTTCATGCTATTTTCTCATTCTCTCTCCTCTCAAGCTCACCAGGAATGGAAAGTGTGAAGTCGGAGCCAGACCCATCAGACTCAAGGAAAAGTCATTTCTCACCTCTAAATTGATACAGTGTTCCTCTATTTCTGTGCAGGTGAGGCTCTGGCTGTGACTGCAGCCATACGACAAGGATGACAAAAACAACCTGATGCAGACAAAGACTGAGAGCAAAGAGGACACATTAAGCATATGTGGGCATATTTTTCCTGGAACATGACTGCAAGACAAAAAATATTTTATATATACAGTATCTCCATATTTAGTCTTTGCTTAATTATCTCTTCAGTGAGAAGATATGCAAAGACCTTGTAGATTTCATTAGTCACAGGGGTTTATTCAAACATCTCCTTTGCATAAGAAACCCAGGCTTACAGCTGGTCTCTGGGAAAGAATGCCCTCCAGGCCTTGAAAAGAGAGCTCTAGGCCTGTTCAAGCTCTCACTGAAACACAGCAGAGGTCAGCAGCCCGTGATGCATGGGGCCCAGCTGAAATGTTTCTATCCAGCATTTGCAATTCAATCCCAGTTTCCTTTATGGAACAATTCACTAAATTCAAAGTTGTTCTTTTTTCTAATTTACCATATAATTCACCTCCCAAGTTCAATTAAGAAGCAATCTGTTAGCAACTTTGGGAGCAAGCTGCTTTTCTTTGGGAAAGCCCAATTTTCTTCTGCTTCCAACAAAAAAGTGCCTTAACTATATGCATCATATGAGACCTTGATGTACACACACATCCAACACCTCTCTACCATAATTAATGAAATATTAACCTTACACATCCAGAGACATATAAGCTGGAAAAGATGAGCTTTTCCAAAGCCCAAGAGGACATCTCATAATTTAGATCAATATTACTCATTTGCACAAGTGACTGTGAATATTCATCAATATGGAAATTCATAAAACTAATTATTCCTCCATCCCACATCCTTAAAGCCTAACATTGATCCTTGGTTTTCTGAGGCACAAAAATAGCTACCATTTTCTAACTGCAGATTATCTGAAGGTAAACCACACATGTTACTTATTCAGTCCTCAAGTCAACCCCCTACAGTGGGTATTATTCCCATTTCACATACAAGAAAACTGAGGCTTCAAGCACACATAATTATTGGGTGGAGAAGTTGAGTTTCTCTACAGGTCAGTCTGGTCTCAAAATCTTTCATAGACATTATATGATAAAGCCACCCTGTGAGAACAACCTTAACTCTTGAGTTTACTGACTTTAAAAATTACCTACATCTTCAACTTATCATAGTTAAATCTAGCATAAAATTGCTGTGATTTATGCCAACAGAAAGATTCTAAAACCTCCATTGATATTCATCCAATCATTCAAAATCTCTGGGTCCAGCACTTGCCTTCATGGTACCTGCCTTCCAACAGAGGGAACAAAGATTGGAAACAAACAATAAAAATAATTTCACGGAGGGGTAACTGTTCTGTAAAAGAGTGATAGGGAATGGAGCCCAGGGAGGCTGGGTTGAATAGGTGATATCTGAGCTAAGTGATGAGAAATAGACATCTATCAGGGGAGAGTATTAGCAAAACACAAAGGAACAAAAGCTTCAAGCAAAAATGTCCTGAGGGGGGCTGGGAATTTAGCTCAGTGGTGTAGCACCTGCCAGGCAAGCGTGAGGTCCTGAGTTTGATTCCCAGTACACTCCCTCCCCCGCCCCCCCAAAATATATATATATGTATATATATATACCCTCTGACACTCTGACTCTTACCCTCACCACCTTTACCACCTTGTCTTAATTTGCAGGGCCCTTTGGTCACTTGTAATATGCACAGCAACCCTATGAATGCATAATGTCATTCTTCTTTTACAAAAGAGAAAACTGAGGTTCATGAATAAGTCATTCCAGGTCACCCCGCTAATTAGTGATTGATTTTGAATTCCGAGGAAGGCCCATCCCACTCCAGAACCCACCTTCACCCCACTGACCTGAGCAACATCTCAGGCAAGGTCAAAACAGGAAGGAAGCATCTGCACACCTTTGTTAGAAAACTACCTACGAAACACATCCGCTCAGCCTGTACGTTTCAATTATTCAGTAGGACAAACAAACCAGAAAAAAAAAAGGCAAAGCTCCTTTAAGAGGTTGATTTAAGAACAAACAAAGCAATCACTATGGTAATCAATGTGTAATCTTGAGCAATTCAATGCCAAGTAACTTTCATTCCAAGCCAAATTCAAATGCTACAGAAGGGAAAGAGAAAATGAGTTAAAAAATCATTGCCAGATTTTGATAATGAAATGATTTCATATTGGCAAGTGTATGATAAAATGGGAGTGCGTATACGCTTCTGATGGAAGAGCGTTATTAAATTGGTTACACTTTATGAAATAATTGTATAAGATGTATTAAAGTCTTTTAAAACAGACGAGCCAGGCGTGGTGGCAGTGTACGCCTGTAATCCCTGCTACTCAGGAGGTTGAAGCTGGAAGATCACAAATTCCAGGCTAGCCTAAGGCAGCTCAGCAAGACTCTCAAATTTTTAAAAAAAGGACTGGAGTACAGCTTAGCGGTAGAGCCCCAGTGGGTTCAATCTTCAGTGCAAACAAAACAAAAAACAGGCAATGATATGACTTCCACATCTCTGTACTAAGGAATGGATCGGCAATGGACATTAAGGTTGTTCGTTTCAACAGTTTTTATACTGAAAAAAGACTGTAACATCTGTACCCCCAAAAGAGAAGTGGTAAAATAAATTATGATATAATGGAATACTGTGTAACCCTTTAAATAATTTCAGAAGTTTACTTAAAGGGGTAGAGGTCATATTTTAAATCAAAAAACAGGTGAAGAAATAGTACGAAGCATGATTCCAACAGAATTCAGTATTGTCTATCTTTTCATAAAAAGCATATATATAAAATATGAGGAAAACTACTAGTAGGAAATACCCATAATGGCCAGTAAGGTTGTCTTTGGTTGGCAATTTTGGGGTGAATTTTATTTTCTGATAGACTTTTTGTAATTTCCAATCCTTGTGCAACATATTATTTTCATAACCAGGAAGTAATATGATTCTCTAAAAGGAAGAACTAGATTACAACATACACTTCGTGTAAGAACATGTGCTCTGCACTTTGTGGTGTACAACATGCACATGCACACACAAAAACATATACGTAAGAGTTGCCCGGGAAACCTATTCTAATGGGAAAGAAACATAGTTGTGTTTATGCAGATGGGAAAGCTGTAGTCCAACCTTTTTTTCTGCTTTTCTGCTCTGACCACAAAAGAAACAGTAACTCCACACCTTGGCAAGAAGGAAAAGAGGAAAGCTCTTTGGTTAGGACAGAGGGTGGAGAGGCTGTGCCTGTCTGCACCTTCTCTTAGCCAGTATCGTGTGAATTCACATTCAGGGGAGATACCTGTGTCCTGCCACAGCTGATGAGGTCTAGAATTTGCTTTTGCCCAAGGGCAAGGGTTAATGAAAACCTTTTTTTTTTTTCTTTTTTTGGTGTGTGTGTGGGGGGTGAAAGTGTCTCCCTAAATTACCCAGACTGGCTTCAAACTCAAGATCCTCTCTCCTTATCCTCTGGAGTCGCTGAAATTACAGACATGCAACACCACACTCAGTTGATGGAAGTCTTTTTAATTATGCAAATTGGAGCCCTCCTCCTCTTGTGAGTCTCTAGTCAGAGGTCCGTCTCACTTGTTGGACCCACCACTCATCCTGGATGCTTAGCTCTACACTTGTCCTGTGCGTTGATTGTTTGATGAGTTACCACTACACTTTCTCTTAGGTGTGCCATGTTGCTCACCTAGTTTCCAACTTCCAATTCTGCCCTGATCCCTGGACTCCTGGCATTCTGTCTGCCTAGTCCATATTGTTCATATCCATCCTGACCTTGGCTTCTTTACTGCATCCATTATTTACTGCTACACCAAAAAATATCCTTCTTCATAGGGCTATCAAGAAAGGGATAATATAGACAAGGCATAGAAGAACACCTGGCTCATAACCCACACTCATGAGTTATCTATTAGTACTGTTATTATTATCATTACTGACTCTAAAACTGTTCTGAAGTCTAAAGGGCCAGAACAGAATGAAACAATAAACCCCAGAGACAAAACACTTTATACCTGAGCTGCCGTGAGTCAAAGAAAAAGTTTAAAAGTAGACTTAAACCAAGTTCAGGCTGAGAAGCCACTGATGACCCTGGCAGTTGGTGAAAGGAAAGCATCCCACCATAACGCATTGTGGTGTTTCTTTAAACCTTGCTCCATATGGTGCTTGCGGATAACAAGTTGAGCTATAACATGACAGGTAAAAAAAATAACTAAAGATAGGCTTTAAGAAAAGACTCAGGGACCAGTGATATGCAGTCATCCTTATCCCTGGGAAAATGGAGATAACTGGCCAAGATTCTCCATGCAGTAGCTCCCAGACTGCAGGCTAGTGCTGCACTGAGGAAACTAATACAGTTACTGGGTAATTTGCATGTGCCAAGCACTGTGCTTGCTGCCTTATGTGTATGTTCTAAATTACTTTTTAGCACAGTCCTATGAGATAGGGACTATTGCTAACTGTGGTTGAAAATGAGAGAAATGAGGCTTAGAAAACTTGAGCACACCCAAGGGTCACAAAGCTGGTAAGAGGCAAAACTCAGTCACAAGCCCAGACCCATCTGTATCCAATGATGGTCCCTGCAACACAGGGCTAGAGATGCCAACCTTACTCATCCACAGCACATGTCCCAACAGAAAAGACTAGAAAAATCCCAACTCTTTGGTCCTTAGGCAGCTAAAAATTCACCTTCACCAGGAGGCCTCTGTGAGTGCTTATCTCAGAGATGGTTCTGAGGCCCATCTCAGGGAGTGTGGTAATATATATTCTGAGGTGCGAAGGTCCCAGGGAACTGGGGCAAGTCCTCTAAAGAAAAGAAGAGCAAGGAGAGAAGGAACTTACTTAGCACATGAATTTGCTCCACAAGGCACATCACAACTTCTAGGTCAGCCCTTCAGCACTATACTTGGGCTTCATTTTAAACAGTAAACCCACAAAAAAGCTCAAAAACATAGCGCTCAGTACTGTAAGAAGGACGCTTGTTCATCATTTGGGAGCTGCAATAAGAAGGCAGATCATTTGACCTCAGCTGGGAACACGTGAGCTGGTAGCTCAAATTTTTTCACTACTTTGCACATGTCGATGTATACCCAAAAAGTGCTGCGAGCATTGATTTTAGTATCACCAAGAAAATTCAGTGAATAAGAGAATTTGCAGATAATAAATGTGTGAATTAGGAGATGGACTACACGTTCACTAAAGACAGGGAAGCGGTGCTCACGTCAGTGGATCCAAGGGCCCCACGAGGTTTCTCCAGCCTGCACCCATGGGCTCCCCAAGGATGCATCCTTGAGGCATTTAGCCATCCATGTCCCACTGCATCACAGGACAGAAGCAAATGAACCTGCTGGTCTCCCAAGATCAAATGTTAGTTTCTGAAGTTGTAGGTGGATACTTTGACAAAGACCGCCATCCAAGTCTGTCAGTATAAGGCAGTGGAGAGCATCAGGCAGGGTTTTATGAACATCGTGGGCTCCCCTGGGTCTTCATGTCCTTAGCTGTGGAAGGGCAGAAGGATCCTGATTGGTTATCCACAGCGCTGTGGTGAGGTTGAACTAACTGATCCTAATAGTGGATGTGAGAGGGTTTCAAGCACCATCCAAATGTGAAATGGCTTCACCATCCCCCTGGGCTAGACTCTGCTTAATTTCTGAGGTTGTGATAAAATGTATAACCAGTTACTAGGAAATCAGCTCTCTTGAGACCTTGGTCTACATGTACAAAACAGGCATCTGAGAGAACAAGGACAGCCCACTGGCCTATGCAGGACCTGGACCTGTCACCCCATTAGCTTGTCCACTGGATCAAATGATCTCAAACTAATGCATGGAAAGCAGTTGCTCACTAAGACATGAGCCAGAACAGGCAAGTGGAGCTGGGCCACATTAGCCTGCACTGATCAGGAAACCGCAGCCTATCAGGAAAATGGCGCCAAAGAAAGAAAAAACCCTAATGAAAGGAAGAGAAGAAGCCAAGCCCTCTCGTAGGGAACTGGAGGAACAGAGAGTTGTGTGGCAGAAGCCAGGAGCCTGCTGAACAGAGACTTTTTTCCTGTCCAGCTCCCCTGTCTCCCTCACGCTGGCCTTGTGAGGGGCAGCAGTCACAGGTAGTGATGTATACTCAGCAAGGCTGACACAAGACAGAGGCAGAGCAACCATGTGACCATTTACTCAACAATACAAGGCAGGGGCAGGGTAGCTCACCAGGCCCCACCCAGACCTGTACTGGTTGTGTCAAGAGTATCTACACCAGCTGCCTTCAAACAAGAGAAGACATATTTATAACAATGTGCTGCAATATAGAAACAAAACATTTTCATGCAGACAAAAGTGCAAACAAATATACCCCCATAACAAAGCTACATGGTAAATTCTGAGCTCTGAAGAGCAGACAGGATTACCTGCACTCCAGAGGTAGCACTCACTGCTCAGGCAAAAGGGCTGCAGGGAAAGCATTCATTTGTCCTCAGAAAAATTTTAGAAGGATTTCATTCCATGACCTTTGCTGAGGTGACCAAATTACCAATAAAGATATATAGATGTCTCAAAAGGGGGTGGCATGCTGTACTACAAGCAGGTGCCAGAGGCTGAATATTCAATGAAAGGAGCCTCAGGGGAAAAACTCTCCCAGGTTGCCGGTAATAGCTCTCTTCCTCTCAATGGTGAAGAGAGAATTGATTTGACCAGGATCATGAGACTTGAATTAGGGCCCAAGGTGGTGTCTCCAACGCACAGCCCAGCATCCAAACTCAAACACCTCAAGTTAGGGGCCAGGCAAGTGACACATCAGGGTGACAGAAGATGGGCATGAAAGATTATTAGGGAGCTGTGGGGACTGTGGCAAACCACTCAGAGCACCTGCCCCTGCAGGGTTCAGCCCATCATTATGCAACCCTGTTGATTGTTGCCATGTGGGATTGCTGGACCAGTGTGACCAGATCTTCCAACTTCTCAAGAGAAGCCAGAATTCTGGATTTTTATGAGAAATGTGATTTTTAAATGTTGGCAGTAAATTTAAAAAAAAATATAAGCACGACAAAACAAACAAAACACATCTGCAGACCAGATTTGGCTGGTGAGCTGACCACTAGGACCTCTGGGCTGGAGAATGAATGGGAAAGCTGGGACTATGGGCAATGCTAATGTTAGAGAAGGGAGGGCATTATGGGCAATGGCAGCTGAGATCCAGAAATGAAAAAGTGTTGGAAAAGCTGAAGGCAAGGGCAGCAGGAGCTGTGAAAGTCCATGGGGGCTCAGTAGGGGTCAGTAAAGGAGGCCAGAGAGAAGTAAGATGACTAGAACACAAAATGAGATTCTACTAACAACTCCACCACCATTGCCCTTTCTCTCAGGATCTCCCCAGAAACTATACAAATAATGACCTGCAGACCTCAATGACCTGCAGACCTCAGTGCAAACAGCCTGGTAGAAGCACGGCTCTGTCCAGACCCCAGCACATCAGCCCCAGGTGAGCAGGGTGAGGAGCTCATCCCTAACTCACACCATCAAGGCCACCTGCCACCCTCAAGCTGTGTCTCCAGCTCTCTCAGTTATCCTACTTGTCACTGGATTCCAGTTTCCATCCCTCATGCGGCTCTGTGGTGGGAGGCAGCCTGGGCTTCCTTAACTTGGGGTCTCCAGCCCACTGTTCTTCATGATTGTTTTCTAAGAAGGGATAACGGGAGGCCTCAGCCACATTCTGCTCATACCTCTGTGAGCTCAGAATGCTCTGAAAAGGCCCAGGTTAGAAATGATTTAAGCAAGCCAGGCATGGCGGCTCACGCCTGTAATCCCAGCACTCGGGAGGCTGAGACAAGAGGATCATTGCGAGTTCGAGACCAGCCTGGGCTACAAAGTTAGCTCAAGGCCAGCCTGAATGGCATAGTGAAACCCTGTCTCAAAAAGACAAGGGCTGGAGATTTAGCTCAGTAGCCTAAGCACTTGCTTGGTAAGCGCAAGGTCATAAGTTCAATCCCCAGTGCCGCAAAAAATAATAATAATAATAATAATTTAAGCAGAGCTGGGTGTGGCGGCACACACCTGTAATCCCAGCACTCAGGAGGCTGAGACAAGGAGGATCACTGCAAGTTCGAGACCAGCCTGGGTTACAAAGTGAGCTCAAGGCCAGCCTGAACAGCATTGAGAGACCCTGTCTCACAAAGACAAAAAAAAAAAAAAAAAAAAAAAAAAAAAAAAAAAAAAAGAGAGCAAGAGAGAGAGAAGGACATGATTTAAGCAGACTATTCTGAAGTTCCATCAAATGAAGGAGAACCAAAAACTGCAGTTATCTACTCAACACTGCATGCAGTGGACACTGAGTACTGTCTCTATCCCATTCAATCTTGGCCCTTTGGAAGCTTAGAGTCCACCCCTCCATTTTATAGATAAGGAAGCTGAGATGCCCCAAAATGAAGTGACATCCCTAAAGTCTGACCCATTGTAGGAAACTCTAAGGGATATAGAGCTGATTTTGTAGAAAATCAATTCAGTTCATGATCATGTCCGGGAATAAAATGCTTGCACAGTCAGAGTGAGAAATATGTTTTATGTTCAGACTTCTAACACTGGGCACATTTATTGGAATGTTATATATAAGTATATATAAAAAGCATTTAACTGAATTTTGGGGGGGGGTCTTTTTGAGACAGGGTCTTGCTATGCAGTTCAGGCTGGCCTTGAGCTCACTCTGTAGCCCAGGTCTCAAATTTGCAATGATCCTCCTGCCTCACTCTCCCAAGATTACAGGTGTGCACCACCATGCCTGGCTCTAATTGAGTTTATTCAAATATTCTGCTTTAGATATCAATTACTATTTAAGAATAGGAAACATCAAAGCCCATTCAACCAATATCACAAAAACATAGATAGTTAAAGCAAAACAAACAAAAAGAATAAAATTAAGAAAAACTAAAAGGCCAGGGATGGTGGTGCACATCTATAGTCCCAGCACTCTGGGAACTGAAGCAGGAGGATCACAAGTTCAAGTCCAGTCTGGGCAACTTAGCAACTTGGCAAGACCTTGTCTCAAAATTGTAAAAAATTAAAAATGGGCTGGGGATGTAACTCAGTACAAGGGTGATGAGCTCCATTGTCAGTACTGCAAAAAATAAAAATGAAAAAAAATAGTGCTTGAGAAGATGAGGCACAATCTTCGTGTTGTTCAAAGCAGAGGCAAAGACTGGCTCCTCATCTGATAGAAGCAGTTCCAGCTCTCATGAGGTAGTATTACCAAATTCCACGCATTAAGATAGTTGATGTGAACCCTCAAAATATTTTCCCATGAAAATGGTATTATAAATGGGAAGGTGGGGCTGGGATTACCAGGCTCAGCCTTAAAAGCCACATTAACCCAGAAGGAAGTCAAGCCATCCCAGGAAGTCAGTTCACTCACCCGTCACCTCCAAAACCAAAGCTGCCCTGCCATTCATTCTTCTCTTGAGCTACTGACGTGGATTTCCACAACCAACCCCACTTCCTTTGTCACCTCATTTCCACATCCAGCCTCCCCAGCGGCTCGATGTTAGCCTTCTGCTTGGCTCACTTGATAACTCTTCCTTTGGGCATCTCTTCCATTTGGAAGACTTCTGCAG
>RJWT010049564.1:0-10982 GCA_004365215.1 Cuniculus paca | reverse complement strand
CATTCCTCGATTGACGGGCATTTGGGTTGTTTCCAAGATTTGGCTATTACAAATTGTGCTGCTATGCTTAAGAAAAGTAAAAATCTTATTCTATATGAGAAATAATTATTGAGATAGTCACTGTTAAATATTTAAAAAAATCACTTAAGAGGCTCATAGCATCAATATGAGATAAACAATAGTGATTACCTGTTGCTTTAGAAAATCAGGTGTCACCACTAATTCCTGTGTTTTCCTTTTATTTTTTTCTTCAGGGTATGACAAGGCAGCAAAAATTGCTAAAACTGCACACAAAAATGGATCAACCCTAAAGGAAACTGCTGTCGCACTTGGCTATCTCACAGCAGAGCAGTTTGATGAGTGGGTGAAACCTAAGGACATGCTGGGTCCAAAGTGATTGAAATAAGTTGATAATAAAAACGAACTTGTGTAAAGTTTTAAAAAGGACTATATTTTTGTAAATAAAAATGGATACATTTGAAAAAAACTGTTAGACTTGAGACTAGCTGAGTTACTGGATCAGCGTACAAAAACCTCAGGATGTGACAGATCCAAAGAGAATTAAATAAGTGAGAAATAAAATACATTGCATCAAGTGAAAAAGAAACCAGACTAATTTTTCTTTTTATTAATTAAGTTATATTGTAATGGAATCCTGCTGTGTATGCATGTGTGTTTCATAAACTTGGTAAAAGAACCATTCATTTATTCATTCTTTGTGGTCCTGGGATGGAACCCAGGACCTTACGGATAATAGGCAAACACTTTACCACTACGCTATTCCCCCCAGCCCTGAAGAATTAAATTTTTTGGTGTAGTAGTTTAAAAAAATTGCTTTGTAGTAAAATTTTTAGTATTTGTTATTTTGTTCGCAAATCATATTTTTAGCCATCTTTAATTTTCTTGTGATTTGGGAGAATAAGCTGACCATACTCTTCTGAGTGAGGATATATGTATGTATGCATGCATATATATTTTTTTAAAATTTAGGAAATAGAGCTAGGTGTGGTGGCATACGCCTGTTGTCCTAGCACTTGGGAGTCTGAGGCAGGAGAATCGCCGTGAGTTTGAGGTTAGCCTGGGCTACATACGGAGTTCAAAGCCAGCCTGAACTACATAGGGAGACTCTGTCACCAAAAAAAAGAAAAAAAGATATAGACTAGGTTTTAAATATTGGAATATATGTATTTCAAGGGTCAAGTATTAAAGACATGGATTAGACAGGAGAAGGGGAGTACATGAAGGCTGGAAAGGAAGGCTGAGGATGCCCTGAAAGTGAATCTTGCCTGTCTTCTTTCTGCACAGGGCCAAGATGTTTCAGCAAAAATTCATTTGAAACAACCTCAGGGATTTTTGAATCAGCAGTTCTAGGGAGATCCAGAATAGATTGACCTAAGCTTGAAGCTATAGGACTCATTTAAAATAGAATCAACCTCTGGTACATAGAGAGTTGGAACAGGATTGTGAAGAGGGAAATTCCCATGAGGTGAGGCATCTCATCTATAAGTAATGTTCTGTCAGGTATATTTTTAAAAAATGAAATACTCTTAATACTTATTCTTAGAAAGTTAATCACATTATTATCAACTCCCCTGTGGTAGTTTGAATGTAGTTGCTTTATATAGCATTTGAAAGAGTAATTTTAAAAAGTTCAAGAAACATGATAAAGGTGAAATTTAAATTCATTCATTTCTTAAGCCTAAATGGGCATTTTTATTGTAAAGTTTCAAACTTAGATTAACTGTAGAGCCTATAGTATCTAATTTTTAGCCCACGAAATACTGTTTTTGTTAATGTTTCTGATTATACAATGCTTATGCACTTTGCTTTAAAATAAAACGATTTTTCTAAATTCCTTTTCTTTAAAGAGAAAAGATTTTTACTGAAATAAAATCAATTAGATTTTGTAGTAGTGGTTGGAATCCAGCAACTGAACAGACAACCGATCTGTAGTTGTGGCAGTGCATCTACTAGAATGTAGACTGCATTGCTTAGCAAATTCCTCTATAAACAGGCTGTCCTTTGAGGACTGTAATAGAGACACAACCGTTTATGTAGTTAGAAGATACCAGCAAATCAAGTTCCGAACCTTGGTCTGTGCACAGCTGTCTGATACATCCCAGTGTATTACAGGCCATTATGTGGTCCTTTAAGTTTACGGTCATCTTTGTGTGATGTTAGCAAAGTCAAAGTGGTTTATGATGCAACCTAAAGGCTTTTAGAATTCTCTGTTGGAAGATTGTACTGAAAAATCAACTTCAAGTGTTCTTTCACTGCAATCAACTGCCCTGTAGCAATGTCTGGAGAAACTTTGGGTGTCACAACTGAGGAAGGGAATGCTACTGGCATCTGATGGGTAGAGGTCATCCATGCTGCTAAGCTTACTGCACAGAAGAGGGCCCTACAATAAAGAACCTTTCAGCTCAAGATGTGAATGATGTGAGACTGAGAAACTTAAAATGGAGTGGATGTCACTGGCAATACTCTTCACCAGATGTGCATGTGTGTCCTGAAGTTGCTGTGATTTTAATTAGAATTCTTAACGTGTCAGATACGAGTGGACAGGATAGTGTAAATGAAACATGAGCTGATCACAGTGCTCATGCCTCAGAATGATCTATCGCCAGCAAAGACTTCAAAGATTTGAGCTGGATAAACATGAATAGGGTCAAAGATGTGTGCAAATGTCAGGTAAATATGTTCAAGATGGAGACAAAAACAATCCATCGATCTCTGTGAGCAAACCCGAAGGACAAGAGGCCTTGAGCAAACAAATTCCAGAGCATGAAAGTCAGTGTTTAACTGTTGGGATCTACCCTCAGCACGGGCAACAGGAATTCGTAGAAAACCACTGGCCAAATTTCCTCATTTATCTTAAGTTTGGCCGACAAAAACATTCGCAAAATTTTTGGAAATCTTTTCTACTTACATTTTTTAAAACTATGCAGTTTTGGTTGACTGTGTTAGGCCCCTTTCACTGTCCTATTCATCTGTAATTCCAGCAGGAAGAATTGAGAGACAAATGTGATTTTTTTTAAATAAAAAAAAAGCTTTTATAAAGACAGGATAAAACTGGTAAATTAAAATAAATTAATTCTTTAAGCAAATTCATTAAGTCAGCCATTCAGCATTTGGCTTTTGAGCAATTGACCCATAACATCGGTGAAAGAAGCTACTAATTATTTTGCTCCATTTATGCTGTTAAGAAGCAGGGCACTGAAATACACTTGTGTCAGGTGAGGTGGATGTGGCCATCGTGTTGGTGTCTTCTGATCGTTTTGCTCATAACCTGCTGAGACTTCCTTGCTTTTCAGAGCTTTCCTCAAAAGGCAGTAACAGTAGCTGATATCCTAATAGGGTCCCAAAGAGAACTTTTTCCTTTCCACCTGCTATATTAGCACCAAATGTAAACATTCATAAGTCTAAGGGACCTGAGAATGAGAGGCCCTCTGTTCTCAGGGTTGAGGTGAGAGAAGGAGACAAGTTTCTATACAAAACATTGCATTTTTCAAAGACCAACCTTTTTCTTTTAAGAACCTGGGACAAAACATGCTTAAGTTGACCTCAATCAGGTGAGGAAGGAATTTAGAAAGCCGAGTTCTTGATTAGAGCTACACGTTTTCATCAGCAACTCATGGCTGTTCTTGTATCAAGACTTAGAAATGAGATTTGAAGTTGAAAAAAGAATGGCTAAGGAAGAGGCAAAAAGGAAGATGAGCGGTAATCACTGAAGGAGAAAAATGTAGTTAGGGAGGTGAAATTGGAGTCATGGAAGAGACAGAAAGCTGGTAGATCCTGTGCAGTTAAATTTCACCTTTGCTGCCTGCTAGTTTTGGAGCACTGCTCTGCCTACAAACTCATTTTCTTATCTCAGTAGAGCTGTTGGTGCATATTTCATACATCTATTCCTAAATTTGTATGTGCTTATAAAGTACTCCCCACAAAGCCTGCTTCAGTTAGCTTCCTCCCTATAGAGAACGGGCAAAGTTGCAAATGCTGAACAATTTTTCAGAGGGTGAGACCAAAATAAAATTGGATTAAAACAGTTTCAAGAAGTGTTTAGCTATGTAATTTACCTTGATCACTACATAGGGTGAAAAAAGGAAGTGCTAAAATTAAGATTGCAGTTTCTGAGATTTTTGTTAACTAAAAATTTTGTTTTGTTAGACTGAAGTAGTGCTACAATGAAAGCTAATTTCAAAAATAAAATACAGTCCAAAATAAAAATATATGTATGACTACATATGTATGCATTAAAAAGTGAAATTAAAAAAACTTAATTATCTGGACAGCAATAACAGCAGAACAATTACTGTTGGTAAATATTCACATAATTTAAGTAGCTCTTCGTTATCTGTCCTTAGCGAAGTGTCACTGATATTTTTTTCCAAAGAACGTGGGTAAAGCCTGGCAAGGTGGCACACACCTGTAATCACAGTTTCTTGGGAGTCTGAGGCAGGCAGATCACAAGTTCATGGCCAGCTTGGGCAATTTGGTGAGATCCCATCTCAAACAAAACAGAACAAAGGGAAACAAAGGGGAAAAAAGAAAAACAAAACAAAACACAGGACTGAGGTTGAAGCTCTGGAAGAGTGCTCCTGCGTTTGGTCCCCAGTGCTGCGTAGAATTTATGTGGTCTAAAAAAATGATAGATTTATTTCATTAAAAAGAACCTATAACATTTTGTCCTGAGCCTGGGGGAATGAGACACCTGAGAATCTCTGAGACCATTTAATGCATCAGTGCTCAGCTGCACCCCCTTATGCCTTCAGTCAGTTTCTGAGGGGGAGGGGGTGAGACATTTTTATAGAAAGTTCTGCAGGTGATTTTTGTGTGTAGCCACCATTGAGAACCATCACATGGTAATTTTTCAATGCATAAGTTAGCAACTCACTGTATTACAGATAAAATGCTAGTCATTTAGTGTGTCTAATGAATGTACATTGTGACATGGAGGAGCCAATTAGATCATCTGGGCAAGATCTCACATTATCCATCATTTCTGTTTGAAAATTCCCTTGTTATTTCTCCTTTGTTTCCATGAAATCTTAAAGGACTTTAATTATTAAGGGAGAAAAACTTCATTGCCATTTTATCATGATGATCAAACATTTTTTTTTTAAAGTGACTTGTCTGTGTTACTAACAGACTTGTGGTAAGAATAATAACATCACAGTTTCCTGGAATTTTGTTATTTTTCCAGAAACAAAAAACCTCCACCCCAACACACACACTTAGCAAATTTTCTCTATTTATAGTCTAATTTTAAGAAACATTTGGCTTTATGTTTTCATAATTGTTAGCTGTGGTTGTATTAATTATTCCTCACTTTTTCTTTCAACACTCCACAGTCATCAGTGAACATGCTTATTAGAAAACCACCCTAACTAATGTACCTGCGAAGCTGTTGTTAGATCTCAGATGTGTTGGTCCATAACTGAAGCTCTGAACTGGGCTGCAGACCACCCTGCAGATGCCTCCTCATGTGAGTTGACCTTGGAATATTAATTTCTGCTGACCTTCAGAGACCGAGACTTTATCCAGTCCCTCCATGTGTTGTGAACAAGGGTGTATTGCTCACCATGCTGTGTGCCGGTCACTGAAGCTTTTGTGAAAAGCACTGATGAGTTCTGTGAAGTTTATTCAGAAGTGGTCAGCAGAAGGGACGAGCCTTGTCTCCTACTCCCTTAGGATGGGATTTAGGGATAAATACGGGCCAAAAAACCCAAAGTGCTCTGAATCATGGGGGAAAGGGGATTGAGGGCAGGATAAAAGTGAGGTTATCAACTATCTGCACATATATAAATAAGTTTTGTAGCTCTCCACAGAGCATATGTTTAGAAAATGCCATCCATTGAGGGTAGAGTTTTAGGTCATCTGATATCAAAATGTCGCCCATTGTTCTTCTGCGAAGAGTCACTGATTTCAACTGGTTTGAGCTACCTCCAAATTTCTGAAAAACAACTTAGGAGACAATTATTATCATGACCCATACGTCAAAGGTGTTATCTACAGCAGAGCTAATGCGAGTACAGTGCTTAGCTATGTGATGTTTAAACAGGTGATAAAAGCAAAGTGATCAATTCAGTCATAATTTCCGACTCACAAGTGATACAATTACAGTACCAACTCCCTTATGGTCTAAAAGCTACTTTATAAAACCTTGGAGCTGCCATTTTGTAAGACCCCATGGTATGTTGTTTTGACTGCTTGGACCTATATCTTCCTAGACTGCACATCTAATTAGCTTCAAACAGGTACTTTTCATTCTTCTCAACTAGGTTGATTTTATTCTCTGTGGACACAAAACCTAGGCTATGGTAAATATATCACATACAGTTTTCCTATTCTATAGAACTCTCCTTGACATTTTACTCCCTGCCTGTTACTTTAGTATAATAATCAGCAGTCTAGGAAGTGAACCCTGAGTAGAAAACCACAGTATTTGTGTCCAGGTTGCCTTGGTTAAATTGTGGAAACTTTCTTTCTCATTTTTTCTGATTTGAAAAATTGGATCAAAGTATTGACATGTAACAGCAGTGCATTTCTTCCAGCTGTGAGACTAGCATCCTAGTGTTTGCTTCACTGCCTGCTATTTTTATTTTGCTTTATTTTATTGAACTTTTTATTTGAACCTATTTTAGATTTATGGAAAAGTTGGGAAAATGATGTAACATGTTCTTGTATATCTCTTACCATAGCATGTGCTGTGGTCAAGCACAGAAATTAATGTTAGTATAACATTTTTTTGTTTTTTTTTTTTTTTTGTCTTTTTGAGACAGGGTTTCATTCTGCAGTTCAGGCTGACCTTGTTCACCACTTTTTTCACTGTTCTTTCTCTGTCCCAACATCCTATCTAGAACCCTGCATTGCATTTGATCCTTAATTCTTCTTAGTTTCTTCCAGTCTGTAACAGTTTTTCATCCCCTCATTCTCTTTTATCACTTGATGCTTTCTCAGCATGCTGATCAGTTATTTTGTAGAATTCAATTTAAATGGAGTGAAATTCTGTATTTTGAGCAACAGTATCCCAGAAATGATGTTGTAGTATTTTTGGTGTATCATGTTAAGGGATTCATGATCTTTACATCTGGTTATAGACAATATCATTTAGTTAAGGGGGTGTCTGCTGCATTTCTGTACTGTTGAGTTGCTGTTTAACACTTTGTAGTTAGTAAGTATCTTGGGAAGTTTGTTGAAATCATAAATAGACCCATACAGTTTTTCCAGCTTTTACCTATAAACGTTTGGCATCCATGGATGGATCTTTTCTCCAACTGTCTTTGTAATGCTGCTTAATTCTGGTTCTCTGTTTTGTTGTTGTTCATTCTACATTTACTAATTTGTATTCTGCTCTAACAGCTGTTCCATTTACTCATTTATTTTGTTATTTATTTGTAAGTGTGGAATGATTGATATTTATTTCATTCTATGTGTTCAAAACTATCATTACTTTATAACTGTTTGCTCTGACTTTGGCCATTTGGGTGGGATTTTATTTTGACAAAAACTTCAAAAAATTTTTTCTGAGTATTTTCTTACTGTCATCACAAAATGTTCCTCACTTTTTGTCTTTATGGTCTGTAAACATTTTTTGTAATGTAATACAACTGATCCTGTGAGGGTACAGTATTATCTTCAAGGTAGAAAGCTGATGAGGTAAGGTAAATGGTAGTTATCTATGAGTTCATTTCTATTTCACAAATAATGTCATTGTAAAATGATATGGTAGTATCACCTGTCCCTTAATGATACTACTGTTATATAACACCAGAGTGTAACTGAATATTGACCAATACCATCCATAAATGAAAAAACAGTAAATTGAATTCACGCATTTGCTTTGGGAATTAGGTATGTCATATGTGTGTACTATATATGTATCTCGTTAAAAACCTAGGGATAACTTTAGAGCATTTCAGAGGTTTTGAAAGATCTTGGGATTTGATCAAGGAGAAAGACATGATGACAAAGTAGAATAGCACACACCAGCTTTACTGAGTGCGACTTTGACAGGTTTGGGTGAGGTAGAAGTCTGTGATAGCATGACACCTTCTAAAGTCTAAGGTGCTGGAAAAGAAGAGGACAGTGGAACTCCCAGAGGGTGACAGTAGTTGGTGAGGGGCTCATATGTCTAGGTGATGTCACTAGCAGCAAGGCAGGAGTTTCTAAGACAGAGAGCTCCAGGTGTAGCAGCAGGTTTGGGCCTTTATGCCCTGGAGCTTAGCTTATCTATTGTTAGTAGCTGTTGTGTACATTTTTACAGAGTACCAAAATGTGCAGTCTCCAAATGGTTAAAAATGTACTTATTTGAACCATCTGCTTTGTTGTGGCTTATATCTTATATATGGCTTATATCTTGAAAGCCTTATGTGATCATAGGTAAGACCTTTGAAAGGTGGACTATAAGGGTATTATAACTGACTTGCTATTATGAGTTAGGGTCTGGTTGGAAGTGGCCCTGCTTCCTGTTCACCATGAGGTAAGCTGCTTTTCTCTACTCAGGGCCCTCTCCCATGCTGTCCTGCCTTGGAGCCAGTAGACCATGGACTGAAACCTTACAAACTGTGAGCCAAAATAAACTTCTTCTTTAATTTAAGGGTGTCAGGTATTTTGTCCCAATGACAAACAATGACAAAGACATACTTATTTAGATTGATTTAACAATTGGGTGTGTGAAAATTAGTTTAGAGCTAGTGGTTTTTTAAGCTGGTGGGTCTCTGCCTACAGTGGAGAAATAAAGAACCTTAGGGTAAACACACAGAAACGATTGTTGGCTTATTTATAAACCATTTTTCATGCTATATCATCTCTCAATTTCTTGAATATAAGGAATAATTGCTGAGAGTAAGCTCAAGGGTAGAGTAACTTGTCAACAAGCTGACATAACAGGTGGATTAACAGTGAAGATAATGCACCAGACAAGAAAAGAGCAATTAGAATGAACCCAAGTGATACGCTGATTTTTTGGGGAGGAAGACTCAAAGGAATAGGGTGGATTAGCACAAATAAAAAATTAATGAGGTGAAGGACATAGCAAATACTAGCTGGATGACTCTAGCCAGTATATTTTATGTAGCAAGGAAAATGTTATCAGTGTGGGACCACTGTAATAATTATATTTTAAAACCATGGCAGCTCTTTCCTTCTCACTATATGTGTGTTGGATGAGATGCTTAAGGTGACAGGCAAATCCTGGTTATCTACTTACTCCTTATCCAAGGAGGCTTTGAGGAGGCTCTGATGTGGCTGGCACCTGTGGTACAGTTAACAAGGCTGCACTTGGAGTCCAGAGTTATCTGTAGCTCCTAACACTGCTACTTGCTTGTCCTGTGACCATAGGTCAAGGCTTTGCTTTGCCTAGCTAGGTTCTTTAGCAAAATGGGAGTAGTAGAAATAACTCATGTGGTTATTGTTTGTTCTAAAATGGTACCCAGAATGTAAATTTGACAGAGAATGATCTTATATGGATCACTTGTAGTTTATTTGGTGACAGAATAGGCGATCTCCCTACGTGATGTGACTCAAAGTGTATGGAGACAGGCACTTTAAAATGTTGAAGACCTGGTACAGTATAATGTTCCACGAAGAAAGGTGCTGTATGTATATTGTCTTCCTTTGAGTATCTAGCATCTTTCACAGTGCCTGACATATAAAAGGTACTAATAAAGGTATTTTTGAACCACTTTTTGAGAAAGCATTCATTAAAGGCACTTTTGCAAGATGAATAAACTCTATCAACATAGCGCCTATAATTAATAATACAGTATTATGCAATTTAAAAGTTTATTAAGTGGGAAGATTTCATGTTAAGTATTTATTTTAGCTTTCTACCACTGTAATGAAATACCTGAGATAACTCACTTGTAAAGTGAAAAGCTTTATTTTGGCTTCCAGTTTTGGAGATTTCAGCTCATGTTTGATTGGCGTTAATGCTTTGGAGCTGTGGTGGCAAGAGCAAAACTGTGGAGAAAAACTGCTGTGTGGTGGAGCAACAGTGTTTGCATCAAGGCCAAAACCAACAAGTCAAAAAAAGTTAAAAAAAAAAAAACTGGGTTAAAAATTTTTTTTTATTTTGAAGAGAATAAAACCAAAACAAAACAGAATACAGTCAATCAAAACAAAACAATGAATGTGATACATGTCTTCAAAACAAGATAAAAATAAACCTACAATGGTTACCATTTTGCCTCTTGCTATCTTCAAAATAACTTCCCATACCATCAGGCATAATAAAAAAAACACAACAGAACAGAATAAAACCAATCAAAACAAAACAATGAAAGCAATACAGGACTTCAAAACAAGACTAGAAATACAACAGAGACTACCATGCCATCAAATATAATAAATAAATAGCTGTCCATGCCATCAAATATAATAAATTCAAACCTAGCTAAACAGAATAAAACCAAGTGAAACAGAACCATGAAAACAATACAGGGTTTCAAAACAGAATAATAGATTAACAATGGCCATTACCTTCCCCCTGTAGACATCTCCTCCCCTTTCATCTTTGCAACCTCTATTTTGTATTTTGTATCCCACTAATTTCTTTAGTTTTTTATACTAGGAAAACAACATGATGTTCACCCATGTGACTCTGAACCTTTTCACCCTTGAGCATACTCTCAAGTTGTATCCATTTACCTACAAGAGTCTTGAGGTTATCTTTCTTTGTAGCTGAGTAGCTTTCCATTGTATAGAAAATCTATACCTTTCTTTTTCATTCTACAGCAGATGGGCAAGCTACCCCTACTTTTTTTTCTAGTTCCCTATCACATAGAACATTGTTTTCTCTCCTTTGACTTTTAATCTATGAATTTCCTTTTGAGTTAAATGTGTTTCTTATATAAAGCATAGTGATGGATCCTGTCTCCTGATCCACTCTGCCTGTGTTTCTTTTTATTGGTGAAATGAGGCCATCTACATTAATGGTTATGGCCAACATGCCCTGGCTCATCTCTGCCATGCTATTTTCC
>RJWT010049563.1:0-10978 GCA_004365215.1 Cuniculus paca | reverse complement strand
TACTCAAAAACCATATTTTTCCTTCTTGTTTTGCAGTATTTCTATTGACTGCAATATTGAATCCACTCTTCAGTAGCAGAAAAAGCAGCTCCTAATTATAGTGTGTATTCAGAGAGGCTGAGCCCCAGCCTCTTGGATAAAATTCCTGTGTTCATTGTGCTAGGATCCGCAGCAAGGTCCTGGAGCAGTTCCTGACGGCGGCTTTCACATGCACTGAACCGGAAGCCGCCGACTCTATAGAGGCCGCTGTCAAACCTGTTGTGGGGGCCTGGGAGGTACTGGACTGTAACCGACTTTTTTTCTTCGATTACAGTGCTTTCACTCATATTAAGCCTGGCTTCAAAGAAAACAGAAATTTACTGGTCAGGTTTTGTTTTATTTTTCAAAATATGCATTTGAGAAAATTGAACTTCAGGATTTGTCCACAGGTGAAGGCACCCAGGCCGACCTCCCTGCAGCTTCACTCACGTGGCCCTCTCCCCTGCACTTCAGTAACAGAACCCACTTCCGCTAAACAAAGAACTACGGTTCCTATAGCCCAACCGCAAACTGAGTTCATTTCAAGCAGAGCTCTCCAAGTGAACAAACGCCCAGGACAGAAGGCTGCCTATCATTCATTCGTCCTTTCCCCCAGGGAAATTCATCCATCAAAATACACAACGTCAGTAATTATTCTTCCAGGAACGATTTACTAACTTTTTGAATACTAAATCACAAGTTATGTCAATTTTTACCTCTTGGATGTGCCTGGGCACACTAAAAGGAAAGCAAAGAGCAGAAGAGAGGTGAGTTTTGGAGCTCATCTACCAAGTCCATACAAAGGTACAGATGTTGTTGCAGAATACTCTGTAAGTGTGCTGAAAGAAATTTGGGGATGGAGGCTAAAACACGGTCATTTTTAATTTTGCTGTGATCTTTGCAGAAGGGATACCAGAATAGTAATGGGTATCATTACATTACAGTTGTCTAAAGGCATCAAATAGCTGATTGGCCCCATTTGCTTCCTCTCTGATCTAGCCGAATGCAATGGCACTGCATCCAGTTTTATAATGCTAATGTTAAAAAAGATCAAGTACAAAACTAGATCTAGAGGCTTTTTTCCCCTCTGTGCACCAAAGGAAGAAAGCATTCCAGGCAGGGACTGCTTTAGGGCAGGAGGGTGCATTTATTTCCAGAAAAGAAGTAAGTAAAGGTGTAAAACCATAGGCCGCCTAAAGTTCCTTCACCTGATAATCCGGATTAGGTAACATCTTGCATGTGTAAAAGTGACAGATACTTAAAAGCTTTCTTATGCAACTGCAGGGAGGTGACAGATTCAGGTAGCACCTGTAAATTGTTCCTAAGGAGACTGATGCTCACACCATGACCCTAATCACTCCTGGTAGCAATGTTCCATCTGCGTGTGGGGTGTTGTGTGCAGTGCATGAAATGATCCTCCTGCTTGACAAGGTTAATGTGCATTTCTCACTACCTGGGAATGAGTGAGATACCAAATGACAGCCAATAATACTCCTAGAAAGGCATTCGAATATATCCAACTCTTACAAATTCCTTTTTAGTGAAAAATATTTTTATTGTATGGGGGGGAGGTAGAGAGAACAAAGTACTGTGGGTTATATGATTAGCTTCATTTACAAACAAATCACCAAACCATGTTGCTTGGGAATGATTTACATTTTTAAGACAGTCCTTTGAAGAAAGCATTCCCAGTTTACTAAAATTCTTGCCTCCATCCAAAGAAATGCCTAGCTTCTCCATAGAGCCAAATTCTCACATTTCCACTTTGCACTGGTTTCAGCATACGCTGTCCCTACCTGAGAAACCTTGCAGCAGAAAAGCAAGTTTACAGTTGTACATCAAAACAAAGGCAATCAGACCTTTAACAAGCACTTTTTTTTTTGTATTTTGTTTGTCAGGGATGTGACAGATTAATATTAGAATTATGCTGGATTGTATTATTGTTGGGCTAACATGTTGCATGATTTGTTGAAAGCATTTCGTGTTGTTTTATATATCTTCGTCATGTTGCTGCACACACTACACTCATTTCTGTCCATTTACCCTATGGTAATCTCCTAGCCTTTAAGTTAGTGGATACTGTGTAGTCTTCCTCTTAGTGGAAGTGGTTAACAGAAGAGAAGATCAGCAGGAAGTATTTAAATCTTATGTTAATCATCCACATCTGGACAGATTGCAGATTTCAGAGCTGCAATGATGCATGTAATCTTTACGTTGAGGGAAGAATAATTCATCTCAAGATTTCCATGAAGTAGGGAAAGCATGAGGCTGGGCTAAAAGCAGGAATACCGCCTGCTGCAAAAAAGCTGCTCTAAGCCAGGGGAGGGAATCTCTCCAGGTGAAAAGTTAACAGTGTTGCAGACCTCATAAAGTATTTGTGAGAGAGTCCTTGACTATTTCAAGAGCGGCTTTCATTCTCCTGAGTGTGGGGGTAGGTGATGGAGACTGGATTTACACGGTTGGTGTATTTCCAAAGGCCTTGTGAAGGAAGCACAATCAGAAGGTACATTACAGTCGGGCCTGGTGGTGCACACTTGTACTCTCAAGCTCTCGGAAAGGCTGGAGCAGTTCGAGCTCAGCTTGGACAACTTAGGGAGACCCTGTTTCGAAATAAAAAACAAAAGACAGTTCAATCCCCACTACCACCCCCCCCAAAGTATATTACACTGTATTTGATTTGGTCTAACCTCCCACCTTTCCCCAGTTTTTAATCCAGGCGGACAAAGGACTATTTAGTTACATAGGTTATTTTTTGTTGTTTCTGGGTTTGTAAGGGTGAGGAATTGGGAGTTGTGGAAGTTCAACTGGGAGGCATGAAAGGCAGAGTCCACCCTTTCCCCGAGTGTATGAGGAGCCTCCTCCCGTGGTCTGTTTGCTTTGCAAGGGCTTCTTTGATGGGTCTTTGTTGGGGGCACCCACCGAAGTCTCAGTGTACTCAAGCTTTCGAAAAGGCGATTGACCGTTCTTTGTTTTCTTTATTGAACTGTTTATTTTGCTTTCTTCCCACGAGGTTCCTTGGCTGTGCTCTGAGCACGCTTTTCTGCATGAATTGCATTCCTAGGAGCCACAAGTCCCCTAATTCTTCCAGCCCATTTGATTCCAGCTTGTGTGATTAGTCTATGGCTTCGATCGGCCGTGGATCTCTGCCGAGCAGAGACCTCGCCAAGTGCCCCTAATGTGAGGACCTAAGAACATTTTTTAACCTCATTAGTGAGGAGAGTAGTGCTTCATTCCAGTTTAATAATGTGACTACTCTTGAATCCTTACTAGCTTTACAGTCAGTGAGGGAGCCTACTAAACTGGTTTCTTTTGAGAGTGAATGCGACAGGTGAAGGCAGATATACTTTATTATACCCTTATCCAACTTAGAGGGACAAATCCCGGGTAGAGGGGGAGGCGAGGCCACACACTCCACTCAAGTTGATTTTATATTTCTAAGGCATCTATGTCACTCTTTACATGTCTGAATTTTTAGAAACTTACATCTAAATCATAATTTCATCACTGACACAAAATGTGTTGCCCTCTATAGAAGTAGTGAACAAGAAAAATAAAAATTATTCGGATATTTTAATCATAGCCATTACTTTTTTTTGGCATGTGTGCTATTTTCTGAAGTTTATAAGAGATAAACAATTGACAAGCTTAAGAATGAGGTTGTTTTTGCCGGGCTGAGTGGCACATGCCTATAATCCTGGCACCGTGGGAGGTTGAGGTAGGGAAATGACAAGTTTGAGCCCAAACTTGGCAACTTAGCAACCTAGTGAAACCTTGTCTCAAAATAATAATGAAGAAATTATAAAAGGGTGGGGATATAGCTAAGTGCAAAGCCTTGGATTTAACTTCTAGTGCTAAAAAAAAAAATTAACATCCGTTAATACAGACTAAATATTTGATTTCTTAATGCATCATATTTTCATTATAGGTACTGGTAAAACACTGTCATGACGCTCAACAAAATTTAGCAGTCTTAAGGGCAACATTTTATAAGGAATCCAACTGGCCATGTGTGTGTGTGTGTGTGTGTGTGTGTGTGTGTGTGTGAATCTGGACTTTTTAACAAGCAGGTGAAGCTCATTGTACCTAAGGGGAAGTCAGCATTCATGGATAGTGCACCTGGAATTGTTTTAACTTGGGACTTCCTGAGACAGGCATGTCAACAGTGATGGAACATAGTAATGGAAATCACACAGTTTAAATATCTATTGTGACACAGAAAATCTTCCTTCCAGAAAAGAGGAAGTTCCAGGCAGTGTGCCAACCAGGGCATGCTTTTGATTTCTTTGGACTCTCCTCTCTAGGCCTGATTTGAACTGGGCTCTTGGCATCTGATCTTGGTGATTTCTCAGAATGTCTCAGGGCATGGGCTTTCTGCCAGGGTAGAGGGTCTCCGCCAGCATGGCCTCTGGCAGCGAAGGCTGCTCTTCACATAAGAGGATTTGTGAGGAAGATGAGAGTTAAACGTTCTGGCTGGAAGAGACTTTTTTTGCTTGGAGAGAGCTCTGGAAAGAGACCCCAGAGTGAGCTGAAATAATGATGCAGCTGAAAGATCCCTCATGAGTGGGCCCGGATTTGGGTTTTGCTAGGTAATCGCCCTCCATGCCCAGTGTGATGCTGGCTACATTAGTGCATGATAATGCTTTTTTCTTGGGTATCAAAGTATAATCCCAGGAAGTTCACACATAACACTATTGGCACATGGCTTCTTCTGGTGACCCTCTTCTTAAAACCTGCTAACCAGCTGTTTTCATGGTATAGACAGGCCTCTGTCAGGTTCCTCTGGGCTCTGCCACAAGTTAGCTAGGTCCTCAGGCACTTTCCCCTAACCTCAGTGGGCCCCACTTCCATAGGTGAAGAAGTAGTGTAGTTACAGCAAATGATCACAGGGATCCTGTTTAGTGCTTAACAGCTCACGGGTATGGAGACGTTTGGATCTGCTCCTTGGTTTGTCCTTGTGTGTGGACAGTGAGGGGGATTCTTTGAGAACACCGTGGCTTTAAACCATGCATGTGCACACTGCCATTTCCTGAGCCATGAAGCTTTTTGCTGCCTCTTCCTCACAGGGAGTTCTGGAGAGAGAGTCATGCCCAAACCTGACTATACTGCCCTGTTCTTTTCGTCTCTCCCAGTGACACTTATGTCCACATACTGAGGCCATGGTGTGACCTGTCTGTACAAGTTGAGTATTGGCTCAGTTAGGGTCCTTGGAAAATGAAATAGTAACTTGGAAACTGCACTGTCCCATTCTCTTGAAAGCCCTCAACAATGTTAAAATGTAAGCATATCGAAGAATACTGGCATTTGACTTGGGATTTTCCTTTGCATTTAAAAATGTGGATTTAGTATAGGTTTGAAAGTAGTCTAGACATTTACTGTCAAAAGTAATCTATCCAAGCTTCCTTTCATCTTCAATCCAATTTTATATCAAGGATGTGTATATATTCAGTGTCACAGCTTGGGTATTTGACAAATGTTAGAATTGCCTAAAGTGTATCTATCCTTTCCCATATCTCAATTACCAATTTTAAGTTGTAGAACATTTTTTTCACCTTTTAACAACTCTACACTTGATATGTATTTTACAATCCGTAGCATTTTACTGTCCTTTCCTGGTGAAGTAGCCATCATGAAGAAGTTTCAGGTATCTCTTTATGAAATTATTCTGTTGGTATTTCCCTTTTTGAGCATGAATCAGGAAGTGACAGGGAATAAAAATTCAGTGCCTAAATAATACTAAAAGAGCTCTTTTAATAACTAAAGTATAAATTGAAGACAGGGATGTATTGTCTTTCTGCCTGGCCTCGAATGTCACATCTTCAGATCAATGTCATTTTAGAATGTGTGAAATACAGAGATCATGTGTGTATTATATGTGCGTACATATGCATTCATAAAAAATGGATTCTAGAGCTCAGCCACATTTCCCTACATCTTACAATAGCAGACCAAGTTGCAGGACTGCAAAGTTAAAAAGGAAAGAGAATGTCTTCAAAATGCTATTGCTGCCTAAATCTTAGAAAATGAAAAATGAGGGCATCTTCAGCCTGGGAACGTATAAAGAGGAAAGCAGGTGTTGTGAGCTGGTTCTGCGGGTGTACTTGTGCAGATGCATAGCACAGACTCCGAGAGGGTAAGACTTCATGATTAATGGTGTTTATTCTTGACAGAAGCCTCCTTTATTTATCTGCAATACAGTTTAGCGATTTTATCAGGGCCTTGAATGAAAAATATTCAGTCACACCAATATTGCAGTGTAAATTGAGTAGAGTCACTTTTTATTATATCTTTCTGCCTTATCATCTGCACAGTAATTTTCTAGCAGAGGTTTGATATGGAAAGGCTGGATTTAGCTGTACTTGACACAAAGCCTCTTCAATTTCCCCTAAAAGTTCAGGCTGCTCTTAGAAATGTGTGTGTGTGTGACTGTGTGTGACTGTGTGTGTGTCTGTGTGTGTGTGTATAATATATAAACCCTCTCTTATCCAAGCAATTTCAGGATTTGAAAGAATAAAGATAAAGTGCACAAACCTGGATAGAAGAAATGTTAATATAAAAATATCTAATAGCTATAAACTCACTGGTGAAAGCTCTTTTGGTGTTTGAGCTTGGGGCTCAATACTGAACCTTTTGCTTGGCCACAAGTTCCACTTTCTTCTAATCGGTCACTGTCCAAATCCAATCAGCATAAAGCCAGAGCCTATCATTTCTCCTGGGAATGATTATCAAAGCTTTGGACTACAGAGGCCCAGAGAAGACACGAGTCTGTGTGATGAGGGCAGCGTGGCTCTAGACCCATAGAGACGGGGGAAATGTGACCGTGTAGAAAACTCAAGGAATGTGTCACTAAATTTTAACCAAGAGGTTACTCAGGCTCCAAACTGCAAAACATTGATTGTCAAAGCTAATCAATGGCAGATCGGCACAAGTGATTTGAATTATGGAAGTCAGTGGATTTTAGGATCATCAGGGACTTTCAACCTAGTGGATGGAACAGAAGTTATTTAGTCCAAATCTTTTCATTTTTACAGATGAAAAACATAAAGCTCAAAAAGCTGTTTTCAATAAACTTCTGGTCCTCTGCATAGGTTTCTAAGGATACTATGAATGTGTGATCTCTGCACAGCTTTTCTACAGCTCCAGTCTGTTGAATCTCCCCTCTCTTGTGGTGCCTGGAAACTTGTTTCTCTGTGGACAAGGAGGTCCCAGGCTCCTGGGCAAGTAGTTGGGTTCATTTTTAATCTTCTATGATGTTTTTCTCTGTGTGCTGGGCAAGGTTCTCTGAAGCCATGATAACAAAACCCCTAAGAAAATTACCTGCTTAATGGGAGTTAATGCCTCTCCTATGCTAAGTAACATAGAGGAAATGTTCCCTCATAGAATAAATAGACTCTTTTTCCATATTTAAATTATTTTTGAAAAGTTGATGCCTTCAAAGGAATAAGATCTGAAGTATCGAGAAGTGCCGAGGTTGCAGAGTCTTAGTCCACAGGTAGCAGGATCCTGCAAACTTTTCTGTTAGCTAACTCCAAAGAGCCTGCCACCGAGGTAGGGCCCACCTTCTTCACCTCTGTTGAATTAGAGGCCCTAGGAAATTCCGAGAATTTCTTTCTAAAGGAGAAATATTGACATCATGAATATTAGTTCCTTGTTGGACATCCCTACCCACTTAATTAAAATTAGGATAATTTAAAGAATGAAGGAAAGCAGAAATCAGATGTATCCTGCCAAGAATCATGAGGGAAAATCCAGAAAATAATTTGGTCCATAATTAATAATAGTAATTACAACAACGATGCAGAAAAGTCTGCACACTAGCTGCTGGAAGTTGTACCTCGCTCAGTGAGCCAGGCTTTTACTGACAAAAGAATTCACTCTATCTGATTCTTGATGGAGCCTTGCATTTGCCTGGCTCAGAATTCCAGGCCTGTCTTGTTGTTGGTATAAATATCTTCCGAAACATATGCAGCTAAACTCACCAAGAAGCAAGGATTAACTTGTTGAAATCCAACTTTATGTTTCTAATTAGTTATTTCTACCCATTAGCTGCTCCCTCTTATAGGGAGGGTTTTCACTTATACCAGATCCTGACTTGGTGCACACAAGAGTTTAAGAGTATCTCTGTAGTTTAAGTTTTTGTAAATTTTCAGTAAGTGATACATGCACAGGAGCCTTGTGTTTTAATGAAAAATTCTAATTAAATCTCTTGTGTGTACTTTAGGGTCATTTTCTCTTACCGTTGGTGGATATCAGCTCTGACTTGAGAGTTTCTACAAAAGAAAGTAGAGATGGATGGGATTCTGCTAGACAGGAAAATTTCATACTGCCAAGGCATTATGACTTGTGTCTAGATGTCTCCCCATAGTCTCATGCTTTTTCAGAGGTGGCTGAATCTAGAGTGTGTGATCCTGAGATCGCTTCATGGTGCAATGTTAGGGTCAAGGGTATTAGGATTAAGGATGTGAGTGCTTACCTCCTCTAAGTAGCCTGGATGAAATATAAGGAATAGAGAGTTGTGATTGACCCTTGTTGCTTTGCTGCCCTCTACGAGCTCTCTCCTCTGCAATGCCACCCTGCCTTGGAGCCAGCCAATTATGGACTGAAACCTCTGTAATCTGTAAGCTAAATAAACCTTTCCTCCCTTAACTTTGGGCTTTGGGTATTTTATCTCAGCAATTAGAAAAGTAACTAAGACACAGGGCTTTTCTAGACTAAGTTCTTCTTTAGGGGAACTTGTAGTCCACTCTTTCCTCAGTACTGTTTCAATATTTTTGTTGTTGCTTTGTTTTGTTTTGTTTTGTTTTTTTGGGGATGTGTATTTTCTTTTGGAAAGGATATTGTTTTGCTTATTTGAGGCTGTTTTGGAATGGAATTGGTAATTTATCAAATTCCAGAAAATAGAATTCATAGAGTGAGTGAAAAATTGGCAGAGAAGTCCCAGAAATCAAATTTACTTGAATATTTTTCTGTCTATATCTTTAAAGAAAAAAATATTTTCTTTTTTCCTGAAAATGAAGTTACTGAACTAAAATCTCAGAACACTATTCTTCAAATTGACTTTGGAGAAAATAACATATCAGCTTTCCTAATGTCAAATCAAATAAACTCTATTTGTTTTGGTAGAAGAAGGGTGAAGTGGGGGTGCTGAGTGCACCCTGGCTCAGAGCAGTACACAGCCTATGAGATCCCTGAGGGAATTCATTCCACAGAGAGGCCGTGACAGCAAAATGACTCTGGCTTTTGCCCACCCAGAGCTCTAAGGACAGTAGCAGCCATAGGAATGAAAGTATGGGTTGTGAGCGCCCATGTTCCCTGATACCATGTGACATAACCAGGCTTAAATGCTTTCTGTATACAATCGTCTCCCCCTACTTGTGGTTCCACTTTCCAGGATTCCAAAATATTAAATGCTTGGGAAATTTAGGCAAGAGGATGGCAAGTTTGTGACCAGCCTGAGCAACGTGGCGATTTAATGAGAACCCATCCCAAAAATAAAAAAAAAAAATTAAAAAGGACTGGGATGTAGACCAGTTTGAAGCTCTTGTCTTCAGTCCCCAGAACAGCAATAAACAAACAAATAAATAAAGCATTTCAGAAAGAAGCAATTCCCAAGTTTTAACCAACTTTTATTGTATGTTTATAATTGTTCGATTTTATTGTTAGTTTTGGTTGTTCATCTGTCTTAGTCACTTTCTTCATCTCTGGGACACAATGCCTAACACCCACAACTTAAAGGAGGAGAGGTTTATTTTGGCTCACAGTTTTTGGTCCATGATCTACTAGTTCAGAAACAAGTGCAGAAACAAGATGGTAGAAAGACCAGGGGAGGAAAAGATGTCCAATCCATGGTAACCAAGCAGCAGAGAGAGAAGGGACAGCCAGGGACAGGAACACAGTCTACCAGGTCACACCCCAGAGACCCATCTCCCACCAGGCCCTACCTCCTAACAGCACATTTAGCTCTGAACTCATCCATGGATGAAGCTATCAATGAGTACAGCAGCCCCGTGATCTAATTGCCTTCCAAAAGACAAGGCAGGTGGGGATGGGGGAGAAGCAGAAGTGGACATAAACTTCCATCCTAGACAACTGCAACTGTTTTCTCCTGAGGGTGGTGTCTTTGTTGACTTTAAACAAGTAAATGTAACAACAGTTCTTTTACTAACTGGTTATTATATGTATGGTAATTAAATCACATAGTTATATGACAATATACAACACATGTATATATGGTATATTAAGATATATTTCATAGATGAATTATGGTGCTGATCAGTTATAAAAACTGTTACAAACTCATAGTAAAAGTAGTGGTAGTAGTAATAATAATGATAATAATAATAAATGGGTGAAGAGGAAATGGAAAAAAATTTCTCCTCTTATTACATATCGCAAAAAACAAGGTTACCTTTGTATGGAGTATTTGGATTCCATTTGCATGAATGAAAATGAAAATATCAGAACAGATGTATCTATCTACCTATCATTCATTCATTTACTTATTTATGGTTCTGAGGATTGAACTCAAGGCATTGCAGTGGGTTCCCTCTGCAACTCTTTTTTCGAAACAGAATCTCACTAAATTGCTAAGTGCTCAGGTTGGACTTGAGCTTTCCATTCTCCTGCCCGAGCCTCCCAGAATGCTAGGATTATGGGTGTGTGCCCCCACACCCTGCAGAACTGATATTATTTAAAAAAGGGTTTGCCAGTCCTGATGGTGATTCAAACCTGTAATCCCAGATATTCGGGAAGTGCAGGCAAGAGGGTTGCAAGTTTGAGGCTAATTTTGGCCACTTAGTAAGATCCTGTGTCAAAATAAAATAGAAAAAAAAGGGGGGGGGAAGGGCTGGGGATGTAGATCATTGGAAGAATGGCCCTGATTCTAATCCCCAGCACCCCTAAATCAGGGTTTTTTGACTCACATTTCAGTCAAGTATGCTTTCTTTCCCATGTTTTCCCTCTT